>JAHBCN010009191.1:0-35780 GCA_019359885.1 Listronotus oregonensis | reverse complement strand
CAATTTAACGCACAAGTCTATACAGCGCATTAAAGTTCAGATTATTAATCGCCAATTAGAACCAGAGATAGTTACAATCATCAAATTTTGGCGACATACCGCGTTGAACATTGTTAGGACAGTTAATATACCGGTTTATTTTCGCGAGAAGCGGTAACGTAGGGGAAGGTGTTCTGACGTCAGTATCTACGTCATTACTTTGTACCCAGTATCTACCTCTATCGCCACTAGTCAGGAGGAGCGTTAATATTGGTTATGTCAAGTTTCAATTTAAAATAATGGAGGATTCGCGGCTTTTCTATTGTTTTGGTTCTTGTGATGTTTTTTTTTAACAACTATTTGGATTGCAGATTTTTTGGTTTATTAATTTCCAAATGGATGAATTAGTGCAATTATATTTAAATCATAAAGGAAAAATTTACTTGTTATAGTTGACTTGGAAACAGCTAATATCTTATTAAATGAAAAATTTGGTTTATATATTATCTTTTCGACTTATTTATTTACTCTCCAAAGACCTTACATTTAAATTTAAACTTAAAAGTGTATTAAACTTAGAGTAAGTTGACATACGTAAACCGTTTCGTAAGTTGTTAACACGTGTGCGGGTTAAACACGGTTAGAATGGTGGGGGAAAGAACTGCTATCAACCAGTAGTTAAAAACGGTAAGTCGCGAAAAAATCCTTAATATGTTTTCGGCGATTCAAAATCATAATTTTTTGTTGAATTTGTTTCGGAATGTATTTCGGCTTTAGGTAACCAATTTTATAGATGTTTTTAATAGTTATTATTTTTATGACAAGGTTCTAAATAAACACAATGCTCGTTTTGTGCATTTTAAGTGGTCAATACTATATTTTTTATTAACAGAAAATTATGCATACCGCATCATAAGGAATATCTTAATTGCAGAGCTGGGACGGATCCTCCAAAAATGGAATCGATTTACGGATCCGGATTTCGTAAAGAAATCGAATCACCAATACGAATCACGATTCCTTTTTTAAGGAAAAAGAATCGAATCCAGGGATCGATTTCTATTTATTGGATCACAAATTCGGTTCATCTTTAGTTTTTATACTTACAAATGGTAACTACAATACGAATAATACTACATAATCCAGATGATTAATCAAGCGTCAAAGATTTTTGCACGAAGCCCTAGGCGCGATATATAATTTTAGCCTCATTTTGAATTGGTGTTACTCTTAGCCAAATAAGTTTTTGGTATAGTCTGTCTCAAAGTATATCGTTATGGCTTTTGACGGACCATACCCCATAAACCTTTAACGATTTTATTACCTATTGTTATTGGGTAAACCCATTTGTTCATAAGGGCAGGGGTGGGCCAGGTATTTCTTAAGTATTAACCATTAGGCATATAAATATTTTGGCTAATATTTTAGTGGCAGTGTTGAATAACCGTTTTTACTGTGCGTTTCGAAAAAGTTGTTTTACGAGAATATAACTATGTCGCGAGATAGACGAAGACGAAACCAATATAAATATTAGCCGTGCCACCCTCCATAGAGTTGTTTGTAAAATGGGATTTAAATACCGCAAAATAGACAAAAGACAAGTAGTAATGAATCGCACAGATTACGCACTTGGAGATTTAATTACCTTCAAGAAATTAAAAGATATAGGTTAGAAAACAGATCCATAATTTACCTTGATGAAACATGGTTCGATACACACGACACAGTATCCAAAGGATGAGTTGATTTTAGTCAAAACTGTCAAAGAAAGCACCTTCAAATAAAGAAAAACGCATTACCATAATACACGCTGGTTCAGAAGACAGATTTGTCCCAAACTGCTTGCTGTTGTCTGCAAAGAATATTAAGGATTCTAGCTTGGATTATCATGAGGATTACAAGTGCAGAACCTTTTAAAAACTGGTTTTAAAATTATCTTTTAAAAAATATTCCAAACAGTGTTATTGTCATGGAAAACCAATACCACACGTCTGCTACACAAAGCACCAGTTAAAGTTCAAAACTGAAATCCAGGAATATGTGTTAGAAAATGATATTTATTTTGAATTCAGTGAAAAAAAGAACTTTTGGAAGTCCTAATTCATATGCAATTAAAAACAATATGTATGTGATAATTTGGCTGAACAGGCTGGTCATATGTCTCCCCTTCCCGTATCGCTGTATGTTGAACCCCATTTGAACCAAGTAAAATCAAAGATTAGAGCAGAAAAGTTACACCTACTTAAGTCCCAGTGTTATAAATTTGATAAAAAATGTAATTACTAACATACCAGTTGAGATAAAAAATTCACTACAGCACATTATAAAAAATAAAGACTCTTACATTTCTATTCAAAACAACATAAATGCTATTTGTAATTAATCTCAATGATGACTCTGATAGTGAAACAGAATTAGATTTAGATATTTAGATTAAAAATGTAATTATGTATAGATAATGCAGTTATAAATTTATTAAAACTTTGCATATATTTAATTTCTTAATGCAATTTTAAGATTATTCTTACCTAAATAAACAATGGTATACTTTGAGACAGACTATAAATATTCTTTAAATTTGAATATGTTATTTTTGAGATCAACATGAATCCACCCTTAAATGAAATAATTTTTCGAACTGTATTTCAAAACTTGCGATGCTAGATTTTCATCAGGTTTTAAAATGTGATTCTTGAGATAACCTTAAGCGACTTATAAATGGGACATCTTATTGTAATTTTACAGGAAGTTTCAACAGTACCGTTAAATAATTTCCCTGCTTATGAAATATAAAAATGTATTAAAATTTTAAATTCACCTTACACCTTAAATAGAAATAATTAAATGTCCCATTTAAAAGTCCCTTTGGGTTATCTTAAGAAAAACAAAAATTATAAAGATTGAGAAATTAGAACTTTAAACATAAATCCAAGTAAAATGTTTGCCCGTTTTTGGATACCACACTCTATGGATTCGAAAAAAAATGTTTCATCAAATGTTGTTTCTTCAGACCTAAAAAACAACATATTTTAGATAAAACTCACATGTTAGGTGTGTTTCCTTATTTCAACATCTTAATAGACAGATTTTTTAAAATTCTGTATCTTAATTTCCGAAAATCAATGTGGTGCTGATTAAGAATCTTAGTTAAAAAATTAGAAATTTAAAATAAAAGATGTAAAATGGCGGATTTTGGTACTTAAAAACCAATTTGCTTCAGATTCGGGATATAAGGATTTTAGGGAGGCTAGGTCAAAATTTGTAAATTAAGAATCTTGGGTGAAATTTTGGAAATTTGAAATGGCATATTCAAAATGGCGGATTTTGGCATTTGCCTCAAATTAAAAATATAAGAAATCGATTTCTTTTTGAAATCGGATCCTTCCAAAAAGGAATCGATTCCGGATTATCTTATAATTATATACCAAATCCGGATCACGGATCCTATTTTAAAAAAGTAATCGATTCCAGCCTTCGAATTCTTAAAAAGAATCGATTTCTGGATTCGATTTCAAAAGGATTCGATTTTTACCCAGCTCTGCTTAATGGTAAAAAATTTAGTGCAATAACCCAATAAAACAAAAATTGGGTAAATATAAATATTGCTACATTTAAAAATGTAAAAACATAAATAAAACAAGCAATCAAAATTAAAAATAGAAAATCCAGTGTAATGACCCAAAAATTCCACAATTCAAAATTTGTATTTACGATTACTTGTTTAAATGCTAAAATATAGTAATGAATGTTTTCGGAGGCTGAAAATGCATTAGAATGGCTGCGGCTGTTCCAATAAATTTTCAATCAAAGTGCCACCAATAATAATGGATTTTTAGTTTTGTCTATCCAATGTAGAGTGCCCATAAAGCTTTATGTATTATGGAGCCTGATATTGATAAAATAATGTAAAGATATGTAAACAGGAAAATGCAGTCTGTATCTTGATACTTTGAAGTAGAAAAAAAATTTCTATTATAGTACGGTGTTATGTGCGTAAATCGCGTGGATGCGGTAGACCAAGGATCAATTTGGGCTTTTGATTGATTATAGGTCAGCCAGTTTTCTAAAGTTTGCTTCAAAATTAGAATGACTCAAAGCCAATAACTGATTTTATTATTTCAAGTACCCTTTTTTACAGTTTTCTTTTTAGTTAATAAATGATGCATGATTCCCAATTTAAAAGGTAGTGGAATTAGGGATTTAAACTCAGTAACAGGCCGAAGCCATGTGGGGGGGGGGAAAGGAACGCTGCCCCCAACTTTGATCCCTTGACAAAAGGTGGCAAAATCAAAAAAATTTTTAAAAAAATTAAAAAAAGTATACTATTGATCCTTGTTGGTTTAGAATTTTCAGAAATAAGAACACTATTCCTTATTTTTAACCTAATTAAATTACTTGAAAATTTAGAATTTAAAAACTATCATCAACCAGAGCTGTCAAAGTACTTTAAATAGTACTTCAAGTCAATAACAAGATTTTGTTTTTTTAAAAATTATTTCAAGTAAAGTACCAAGTATTCATTAAAATGTACTTGCATTTTCGAAATTTAAAAAAAGTACTTAGCCCAAAAATTTTTTTTTCCAAAGGAAAAAAATTTGAAGTAAAACAAAGACTTGAATTAAAAAAAGTATTTTGAAGTAAAACAAAGTACTTAAGTACCCCAAAAGTACTTGAAGTAATTGTACTTCAATAAAAAAAGTTATACTTGAGTAGTATTTTTGTAAAGAAGTTAGAGGGTTTATTTTTTCAAAAGGGGGTTTTTCCCAAACAACTCCTAAAGTTTTAAGGGATGGGGTACGTCATTAAAGTAGGCCGTCGGAAAAAACTATAGTTAAAAAAACAAGTAGGTTGCAAATGTCCCGTTTTAAGTCGAATCTTATGCATCCGATGTCCGAAATAATGTAAAATTTAGTATGTAAATTTATGGAAAATGGCCTACAATGCCGTACTGGGTGAGCGCTTGGGCCTTAAACTACTATGGGAAATTTTTTTTCCCAAAATGGGTTTTTCCTGTGGTTGTCAACGGTTGGCTTTGGGCCCCTTGGGCATCCGATATATCTGTAAAAGCGAGTATTTTCAATAAACCTATTCTTGGGAAATATTTTAATTTCCATCAACACAAAATAAGTCAGAACAACCTAATTTAAATTTTGATGTCGTTTCCATTTTATTAGCGGAAATTTTGTTTAAGGCCTATTAAAATACAGGGTTTTCGTTCAAATGGAGGTAATAATAAACGACACAATACGAAATAGTTGGGGAACCGCTCCATCAAACGTCAAATCCACCCCTTTTACTATTAGGTATCTTTCTTTTTTTTTTACCAGATCAGAGCACTTATAATTTTCACGTTGACACAAGACCGATTAAAAGAACAAAAAAACTAATTTTAGTAATAGTTACCTTGTCTTGCTGTTGGATCCAATTCAAAAAGCGTGTAATGCAATAATAGAAACAGCACGGTTGCATATTTCTTGTTTTAACTTTTTTGCGATTATCTAAGGCGTGTAAATTATACTTGTTTATTTTTTTCTTTGTATTTTTTTTTTACTTAAATACCTTTTCTTAAAGACATTTTTTTTTGAAGTGCTTTTTTTTTTTAAGTACATCGTAATACTTCAAGTACTTAAATAAATACTTCAAGTAATTAACTGGGCAAATCAAGTAAAAATCCAAGTATCTTCATAAAATAATCAAGTACAAGGGGTACCCAAAAAAATACCTTTTTAATAAAAAAAGTACTTTAAGTTTTGACAGCTCTGTCATCAACATTGACATCTTAAAGGACGCGACAAGCGCAAAGGTGACAAATTTTTCAGATGTTTTGAATTCAGTTAATCCCTGTCCAAAATTTCGCCCCGCAACGTAACAAGATGAGCGATCCCGAACAAAAAAACAGAAGGGGGCAGCACAAGAAATACTTAATTTTTTTTTTAGGTAATTGAATTAATTTCTAAGTAATTCAATTTCTTTCTAAGTAATCTAATTACTTTCTAAGTAATTGAATTACTTGGGATTCGTAAAAATTAATTACCAATTAGAATTACTTTATCATATTAATTGATAATCCAAATAAAATTGCCTTTTCAGAAAGTAATTGAATTAAAGTAATCCAATTACTGAAAGTAATTGAATAAGATTTTTTAATTATTTTAATTCAATTATCGACAGCTCTGAATACAAATATTCTTGCAAAAATGCCTTAAAAAACATAAGTATCTAATCCCAAACGTCATGTCTCTATGTTTATTCACATTTGTATTATAATTTTTTTTTTAATTTCCCGCTTTGTATTTCAAAATTTAGGCAGTTTAGAATATTATTTGTTTATATAATACAATATTGACGTTATTGAAGGAAATTAATATTCATTATACGCTCTAGAACACCTTAAGTTTTCCTTTTATATTGCAGTCATTCTGTAAAACCGTTCTTGACATTTTAAGAACGGTTCTACCTACGAACGCGTCTGGCGTTCTGACTTTGGAAATTAAAGATGGTCCTGATAGAAAATGTTAGGTTCCAATGAGAATTCTAATAAGCCTCTCTGGATCAAAAAATGTCCTGATAGAAATTTTATCATAACATAACTTTTTTTTTTATCTTGGGACAGTCCACGAAGGCTGATGCCGTGGGTGTCTTCAGTGTGGTGAGAGGGAGTTTGTTCACACGGAACTTAAATTTTTGGAGATTGGGAGGAGAAGGAAAAACTTCTGCGGGCAGCAGGTTCCATAGTCTTGACACTCTATGGATAAAGGAACGAAGAAAGCGGGAAGTTCGGGGCCTCTCTAACTGAACTGTAAAAGGATGCATAAAAGTTGCACTACGTGTTGCTCTGTTGGGAGCTGCCAGAGAAGGAATTATACTGGCCAATTCCTCTGAGCAGAACCTATAGAAGAGCGACAGATCCCCTACAGCTCGACGATGGGCAAGAAGAGGAAGCCTTTCTGTGAGCGTTGGATCATTAATAAGACAAACGGCTCTTTTTGAATGGAGTCCAGAATACTAAGTGTTGTAGGGGACGCCATTCCCCAGACATGAGAACAATATTCTAAAGAGGGTCTGATTTGGGATACATACAGAGTGTACAGATTGGAAGAAGAGAAATATTTTCTGGCTCGGAAGAGGAATCCAATCTTTTTTGAAGCTGCCGAAGCTATGGATGAAATGTGTTTGTGCCAGTTGAGGTTATTCTCAAAAGTAACGCCGACTAAATTAAACGACTCTTTGTTCTGCAGAACTTGGCTGCTCATATGTAAGGGATGAGCATTTGCAGACTTTTTTCGCGACAGCGAACATGACTGTGTTTTCGAGGCATTAAACTGAACAAGATTTTTGGCGCCCCAATCCAATATAAGTTTAAGGTCTTGTGAAAGAGATATCTGCATTGACCTGCGCTTGTTTTCAAAATCAGAATTACACGGTGGCTTAAGAAATTGAATACTAGAGTGGAGGGTACTATCGTCAGCAAAACTATGAATGGGATTGATTGTGGAAGAGAGAAGATCGTTAATGTGTAGAAGAAACAGCGTGGGTGCCAGCACTGAGCCCTGGGGCACCCCAGCATTAATTTGGTAGAAGCTGGAGGAATGACCATCTACACTAACTGATATACGCCGATTAGAAAGGAAACTGTGAAGCCAAAAGCAAAGCTTAGGTGGAAGACCGTAAGAAGGAAGTTTGTTAAGAAGCCCATCATGTCAGACCTGATCGAAAGCTTTGGATATGTCAAGAGCAACGATCTGGGATTCACCAAGAAACTCAAGGGACTTGTTCCAGTTGTGTGAGACAAAGGAAAGAAGATCAGCTGTGGATCTACTGTGACGGAATCCATATTATCTATCATGTAAGATCTTATGTTTTTCCAGATACTTTAAGATTTGGGAATTAATGAATTTTTCCATTACTTTGCAAACAACTGAAAGAAGAGATATAGGTCTATAGTTAGAAGGGAGACTTTTGGATCCTTTTTTGGGGACAGGTTGCAGACGTGCAGCTTTCCAACTCTCCGGGAAAATGCCCGTGTCGTAAGAGATTCGAAAGAGGCGAGTTAAGATGGGTGCAAGTTCGGGAGCACATTTTTTAAGACGATTGCTGGTATGCCATCCAGCCCAGACGATTTTTTAGTATTAAGAGAAGAAAGAATACGCTTGATCTGTTTGACTTTAAAAATTATATCGGACATTTTATGAGAAACAGGGACAACTGTTGGAAGAGGAAGATTGATAGGAGGATCAAGCGTAGAATTGGCAGCAAATTGTTTGGCAAATAGTTCGGCTTTTCCTTTGGAGGTAGAGACAATTCCATCTTCAGAGATTAGGGATGGAAAAGAATTTGTGCAAAAGTTCTGACTAATATTTTTGGCAAAGGACCAGAAAGCTTTACTGCCATTTGAGCAAGAGAGAACTTTTTCTTTTATTCGATTGTTAAAACGGTCTTTTGCTTCTGAGATGGTCTGATTATACTGATTTCTCGCTTCGATGCTAGCCTGTCGATTTTCGGGACTGGTGTGATAAATTTTCATTAAAAACATTATAAATTCATTAGTAATCTCTTTAGCAAAACAGTAAGTCGGAACTGCAGGTACTTTTTTCCCATTTTTCTGATCATAATTCCATGAAAAATTAAACAAAAAACATGAACCATTATTTTTTTCGACAATCTGTAAGTATCCGATATTGCTGTTTTAAAAACACAATAATTTATCATAACTTTCAATAAAACATCGTATTTTATTTGAAACTATGAGGCTTTTCCCACAGGGTGGCAACAATAGATATTTCTACTGGATGATATTACCTTTCCATTGGCAAGATATCCACCATTTTGCTTTGCCCATCCATCGAGCTTGGATAAATAGAATGGAAGGGTTTCTTTTTCAAGAGCTTCTTTTCCTTTGTCGTCTTTGTTTCCGAAGGACCAAGTAGCGATCTCTGAAAAAAAAACATAAATAGGTTTAGCTCAATACTTTTGTTGTTTGTTCTTTTTTCTTGGAAATGAAAACCACAATGTATAAGGCGCTGTACAAGCGGGAGAAAATCATCAATATTAAAAGAAAATAGGACTATCATGAGTTCTTTTGTATACATTAAAAATATTCATAAATTAACAAACGTCGAAAAAAGACATTCAAATACTTACTGACTCTAAGATCGGATACGGTTTCAGCTACAGCATCAATTTCCCAATTTTCCAATGGTGTTTTTCCGGCGAGTCCCACAACATTTCCAAGATACCTGTAAATCGCTCCGCTCTGATACAAAACTTTGCCGTCAACTTCGAGAATGGGCATTTGTCCCAGTGGAGTCTCTAAAAAAGGTAAATGAACATTTATGTAGTGTTAATTGATTTGAACTGGGCAATTTTATTTTGAGCTACTGGAGGTCCATTCTCCAATCTCAACTGAAAAATGTCGCCAGTGGACCTCGATTACCCATTTTGTTTCAAATTCTTAAGTGTTATACGAGTCTTAATCTCGAATTTAAAATTTTGTCAAATAATAAAACTTGGCAACAGTGTAAATGTGGATAATAGTCCAGAAAACGAAGCTAGAAAAAGTGCAAAACCTGGCAATTTTCTCAAAATGCATAGATTTGCATCAAAAATTTGGGATTCAGCTTAACTTACCTTCCTCTTCAAAATCTATATATGCCGATGGGCGCTCCTTATTTTTAGGGGTGAAAACTACCCATTTACCTAAAACCTATAAAACTATACACTAAAGCTTAAGTTGAGTAATATTTGACTGAAGTAAGTTGAAAAATTAGTATTTTGTAGTGATGAGCGAGACCGGTCTTGGTCTTGGTCTTGCAGCAAGACCAAGACCGAGACCAAGACCAAGACCGCCTTTTCGCTTGCAAGACCAAGACCAAGACCGGGTATGCAAGACCAAGACCAAGACCGAGGGGTGCAAGACTACGCAAGACCAAGACCGACCTGCAAGACTCTTGCACTTTTGTCACTTTTTTTAAATTATAATATTCAATTTTTATATTCAATATACAGAGGTATTTCATACAGACATGACAAAAAATGTGAGAACTGCCTAAAAAGGCGATTATTTTATGAGTAACAGGTTTTTTTAATAAAATAATAATTAAATCGATCACTTCGTTTTTAAATAAAATAATCTAAAAACGATAACTAGTAGATTCAGTAACATGTTTCAAAAATAATAAGATTGTGACTCAATGGTCCGACAAAGCTCGATATCTCCAAAACCGTTTACGACAGAGAAAAACTAAGAGTACAAAAGTTATAGAAGCTGAAAATTACTTACCTATTCCGAATTTTTTTTTTTAATAAGGTATCTAGTGATGCCACTTACTGGATCAAAAATTTCCAAAATCCAGGAAAACATTATTTTTGTGCCACACTGTAAGAAGTGGCATCATTAGATTTCTCCTTTAAACTGAGATATAAATGAAAAGTGATGGTTTAATAAAAAATATATTTGTCATTTTATATAGGAATACTTTTTATATAAATGGATTTTAAATTTCACTTCCGGTTTAGACGGAAAAGTCAAAACAATGCCAAAAGTATAATGATGACGTCATTTTTGTCAAAACCGAAAATGATATATAAAAACCATCTACGTCGACATTGTACCTATATGACAGTTCAAGAATTTCCAGCATAATATACAGGGAAGCGATTTTTTTAAATGAATTTTTTGCTATAATTTTTCTATTTTAGGTTAAAAGCTAAAAATATGGAAGTTTTCTTGAGTGGTAGTGAATTTTTTGGAAAATTCTGAAATAGAAAATAATTTTACATTTTACGCCCTTTTTTGTATAATTTTTGTATATTCAGTTTTTTACCATTATGAACGGTTTCGTATATATCGATCTTTGTCGCACTATCGAGCCACCTTGTATATGCAGAATGTTTATAAAGCATTTGTACAAACTTTGTAAGGCAAATGTTTGACTAATTTGAACATAGAAAGTTTATTTGAACTGAAAAGCTTCCTAAATACCTTTTTTTTTGAATTAGAAACCAATGTTTACATATCCGAATCATTTTCATGGAAATTTCACATCTGGTTGAAATTAAAAGTTTTTTCTGCCCTCAGAGTACGCAGTATTGTAATTTTATATGCTTCTTCAAAGAAAATTTAAATATTTCCTATCACTAAAATGAAGAGCTATAAATAAATAAACCCCTACATTTAAAATATCCTTTTTAATCAAATAATTTAAATGTACATGTAAGGTTAAAATTGATATATTTTAAAATTTTAAAGCAAAAAGTATAGTCTCCATCTTTATTTATTTGTAAGTATTAAAAAAATATATTTTATTTAAGATTCCTTAGTTTAAATTATTACTACCAAAAAAAGCAAGACCAGCAAGACTCTTGCAGCAAGACCAAGACCAAGACCAAGACCGGGTGGTGCAAGACAAGACCAAGACCAAGACCTTCTTTGGGCTTGCAAGACCAAGACCAAGACAGACTTGCAAGACCAAGACCAAGACTAGCCCGGTCTTGGTCTTGGTCTTGCTTTGCTCATCACTAGTATTTTGTTTCTTTGAACTATTCCAGCCTTTTAAAATCAACCCCTATTTTGATTTAAACAAAAATATATTAACCCTAAAACATTAATACATATATTACCACAGTGATTTGCATGAAAATTTGAGATTAAGCTTAACTTACCTTCCTCTTCAAAATCTCCATTATGCCGAAGGTCGCTTTTTATTTTTTTAGGAGTAAAAACTACCCCTTATTGCAAAAACTTTCAAAACTTTTATATTAAAGCTTAAGTCACATAAAATTGGGCTCATACAAATAAATTGAAAAACAAGTATTTAATTTTTTAAAACATTATTTAATATATTTCAACCCTTAAAAATCAACCCAACATATTGTCACAGAGTTGTAATTAAAAAGTCTAACAGCTCAAAAGTATTACTTATTTAATTTGTAGTGTTCTAATCTTTAAAAATTCACCCCTTACAATATTGCAATGCCAAAAAAAATACAAAACCGCGGATTTTTTTAAAAATACATCGAATCACTTTTAAAATGCTCCAAAAAAAATTTTTTTGAACATAACTCCTTCAGTTTTTGAAATAAAAAGTTCTTTAAAAAACCATTTTTTTGGTTTTTTTCAGAAGCTATAAGGTCCAATACATTAAAACTCTTTAAAATTCTTAGTTTTTTAAAGGGATTACTTTAAAGGGCTAAAACAAGGTTTGTGCTCGTCTATACACACGCGTTTGAAACGTTTATATCTCACTTAATTTTCGTCATAGAGTAAATTTTAAAAAAGCAAAATGTTTGTAATTTAAAAAGCTAAAATTTGATGCTCTTGTAATTTTTACGTATCTCCCTTAGTTTTTGAGTTATTTAAAAAAAAAGGTAATTTTTTATTAAAATTCTGAAATTTGAATTTTACTTACAGCTCAATTTTTTTCAAAATTAATCAATTTATATCGGTTAAAATTTTAGAATGTATTTATGATACATAGACAAAGAGAAATGAAAAAGGGCTACGACTCATTTTAATTAGGGTGGTAGTTAGGGGGTTGTTTTTAAAGATTTTTGCACTCAAAAAATTTTGGTCTAACCTTATTTTAATCATAACTCACTCAACTTTTATGACATACCTTTTTTTTAAAAAAAAAGGTATTTGTAAATGCTTCCAAAAATACGTAGATTTTGCGTTATTTGCCTTTAAAACTCTAAAATTTTGTGTTTCAAAAATAACATTTAACAAACCACAACTTGGTTTGTATTGGTCCCACAACAATTACAAAAAAAACATTTTATTCGCTTTTTTAAAGCTACAATTTTGTTATTTACAGTTTTTTTGATAAAATGCATACTTAACGAGTTATTTGCAAAAAAAAAACGATTAAAAACGTTGATTTTATCGACGAAAAACGCCGACATTTGATCGCATTTTACAAAAAAAAATACATACAACATTTTTTGCTTAGAAGTCATCTTTCTATCGATGTTTGTGGTAAAAATATTGTTAAAAATTTCCACCCCCGAGATGGTTTGGCAACCACCCCCAAGGTAAAGGCGCCCTTCGGCATGATATAGATTTTGATCCTTGTACTATTATCTACCTACTGTCAAAATTTCAGGTCATTCGATGCATTTTGGAAAAATTGCGAGGAAAAATGGTTTATTTCCTGGACTAATAGACCGCCAGATCACTATAAAGCTTGAGGTTACGCCCACAAATGTTAAATTATTTTTATTTTACAGCGTAAGTAGGAGAAAAGGACCGGTAAACCTTTTTCGCGACAGCGAACATAATTGTGTCTAAAAAAATTTAAATGCTTACTAAAAAATTTTTAACTTACTGCTTTTTAATGCTGGCCAATCGTTGCCCTCGACACGCTTGTCCTCAAAATCGAGTCCTCCATAGCTCAAGAGAAATCTGATCGGTTCTCCAAGTCCAGTTAGGTTAAAGTAGGTGAGTTTGTATTGAGGGGCCATTTTTCTAAACAAAAAGCACAAATTAGTACAGTCTACGTATCCGGGTAAAACGCTGGGAAGTAACTGCCAGTTAAAATAATTCTTTATACCATGATTAATGGATGACCTTGGTTTGTAAACAATTCAAGGCGTGTGCGTTCGCTATTTTTAACTGGCGACCGGTTACCGGCAAATTAAAAATTATGACTTGTGTTTTATTTAATTAATACACTGCTGTAACAAAATAAGGTCCTTTATTATATTATATCGCATATTTATTTAAGTATGTACATATTATTCCTATATCAAAGTTATAAAAAAAAACATTGATGCCCGCCAAAAGGGGTATTTTTTTTTCGAAATAATAACTTTTTAATCGTCATTTTGAGGTTGAAAACACAGTCTTAAAAATCAAAATGTACTGAATTTAAGATCATTTATTATATACATTATTAATACAATTTTTTATATCAGAGAATTGTACATGTGTCGCACATAGAGTTCGTTCTTCATTAAGAAAAGAAGAAAATACTTTCCGGGAATTACTGGTAAAAAAAACGGGAATAGCACAGTAACGACCATTAAATATTGGGTAATTCTTATTTCCTTTCGTAAAATAGGCTTATATACTACCTTCTACTGAATATAGATACCTATTGAAAACCCTAATTAAGAAACAGGTGTCCGTTGTCAGCGTTTAAAAATATTTTTTTAAATGCCAAACTTAACTTTGGATCAAAAAGTATTAATTATTCATTATATTGAGCAGAGAGGTTGGACAGAAAGGGATGTGGCGGTAGAGCTTAATATCCCAAAAAGTACTATTCATTTTGTTAAAAAACAAATGGCAGGAAACACACCCCTTTGAGAGAAGAGCTGGAAGTGGTCGCTCCAAACTATCGAATCAAGAACAAGACAATAATTTAGTTAATATTTTGAAAAACTAACCATTTAAATCTGTAGTTACAGCAAAAACGGAAAGCAATTTCCCAGCATCGGTTAAAACGGCACGGCGAAGAATAAGGCAAATATCCGAAGTGCGCTGTCATCCGGCAGCCTTAAAATTGTTTTTAACAAATGCAAATTTGCTCTACAATTTTACTTGGAACCTCCGATTTTTCGGGAAAATATAATATTCACCGATGAAAAAGTGTTTTAGTCGTGCTACAATGGGATACTTAAGGTATACACGATTTGATGAAAAATATACCCAAAAGGACAGAAGTAGTGGGCGATTTTCGGTAAATGTTTGGAGGTGGCTGAGTGCACAAGGACTTGGTGTATGTTATTTTATCGAAGGAAGGTTCAATGCGGAGGTATATATAGATCTACTACAGAATATCATGCTTCCTTCTGTACTGGATCAATTTCCGGATAGAAATTTTATCTTTCAGCAAGATAAGTGTCCCGTTCATACGGCCCGGCATCGGCAAGTCGATGAATGGATGATGGAAGAGCAGCGTATCAGGGTTTTACCATGGCACTCACGTAGTCCGGATTTAAATGTTATGGAAAATGTTTGGGGCTTATTAGTTGAAAAAATTAACAGGGAAAGTGAGTTTAGGCTACAAAATGTAAACGAACTTAAGAACACAATTTTAGAGGCGTGGAATGTGTTACGAGGAAATCCGGACTACGCCCGGGCTTTGGTCCATTCGATGCCTGGAAGGCTAAATATTAAATTTGTTTGGAAGAATATTTAAGTTTGTTTAAATTTATTAAATTGTTATTCAATTTACTAGTTTATTACTAGTTTATTAGTTTTTTTTTAAATATAAATAATGTCTTTTACCTTTTACTTTATGTATAGTAATTAAAAGTAAAACAAGGTAAAAAAGAGGAATTTACAAAGATTGGCAGAAAAGTCCAAATTTGACAAATTTTTTGCCCAAGACTTAATGGCCGTCACTGTACCTAACAACGAATGCTTACCAATAAATATTAAATACATTGCGTATGGAAATTTAAATATTATGGAGAACATAAGTAAACTTTTATAAATATAGTTAATAACGCATAGATTTCATGAAAAAATTTGTTCGATACAAGTTGCGAAATCAGTGTTTTAGGCATTAGATGTGTTCACAAACTCGGCCTGCAGCCTCGTTTGGCAATCATCCTCTCATCACGTGCCTAATATATTACTATTTCGCAATATGCATCAATAATAGCTATTTCCTGTCAAAAATAATCGGGGCAAGTTCTTTATTTCATCGATAAAAAATACGCTGAATTTATGCGCTGAACGTCAAATGACGTCATGAGAAGTTCTGATGGAAGAAATTTAAACGAAATGTTTAAAAAAGCTCGATGTTTGTTCTGAAACTGTCAATTCTTAGTTGATTGTTGTGTTTCTCTTCCGTATTTATTTATATTTTTTTGCTCAAGTATTTTATAAAAACGCTTTAATGGAATCCATCGGACTCTCCAGTGGTAGTTTAAAAACGGTTTGATGAATTAGCGCTTAATGCGCTGGATCCATCGATGCAATTAAAAACTTGAGGTCTTTTTTTCGGTCTTTTTAAACATCACGCATTTTTTAGTTCTAACAAAGATAATACTACTACGAATAGATGGTTCATTTAAATGGGGCGTTTTGAATCAGTTCGGAGAGATATCAATGCTTTCGTAAATGCGAATAAAATTAAGTCGGTAACCCCTGCCCCAGCGAATCGAGGTACGAAACCATTTTCTAGTCGCGTTTCATCAGGCCAATAGTAAAGGCCTGCCGGCAACACTGTTTAACTTTCGTTCAAGGATAGCGCGAAAATCTCTCGATGGACATCGGCTCGCGTTAGCCAAAGTCCATTAGGGGTATCAAAATATAGCATTGAATGGTTCATCTTATCCGTAGTAGTATTATTTTTGGTTTTAATGACTTTTTCAACCGCAATAGATTTTTCATGAAGGATGTGCTTCGAAACCTGAATTTTGTTCTACATGGAATCTTCAATATACCCTTCAGCTACCGCGGATGAATTTTAGGGACTCATTTCTCCGGACAAAATGGGCTAGCAATACCTTCTTTGTGATATTTTTGATGTCACAAAATGATTGATATCTATAGCTTTTTTGTAGATTTTATTGTTTAGACGCTGCGCGGAAGGCCGAACAGTCGGTAGCTAGGAAATCATGCAACATGCTCATGCACTAGCAAACCTGAATTTAATTAATAGAACCCTTGATTATTTACAAAATTGGAAATTTTGGCTTTCTGTTTATACCGGGTGGTGCATCGCCAGACTGGCCATGGGAAATCCCATCTAAATTTTGATACATTGAAATACTGGCTCCCCTATTGAGTTTACAACAAAATTGTATTAGACTATTTTGAAGACGTTGCTAAGATTAGCTCACATACTAAATTTCGTTTTTTTCTGATAAGTCAATTAAAAGTTATTTAAGAAAAGCCATTTGTAAAATCGTTGTATACCTGCTACATACCTTAATGAATCCACCAGTAATAAATAAAATGTCTTGTCAACTTTTTAATTCACGTATTACTTTGTATTAGTTATTTCAACATGTTTTACAGTATTGAAGAGAAAATAATGGTTGTAATCATTTAATAAATACAAGTAATTACATTGAACTACATAATGAGATTTTTACATAATTGAACAATTTTATAGTAAGGTGAAAAACACACTTAAAAAATGTATAAAAATACGTTTTAACACAACACATTGAAACTAAAAGCTAATGTTTTTTAATCAGATGCTCAAACAGACCTCCGTTTACTGCTAAGCCTAAACGGTTATAAAATTCAGTTCTTACATTATGAAGTTGAAATGCCGATAGTCGATCGCACGCCGCTGAAATTAAAACTTTTAATTTTTTTAAATTTTGATAACTCAAATTTGTATAAATAACATTTTTGATATGACCCCAAAGGAAGAAGTCGTTTGGCGAAAGATCAGGAGACCTAGCTGGCCAATTTATGGTGTAATTTGGTCCTATAGTGAGTCCATTGAAAACATTTTGAACATATTTCCTTACTTCTCGTGAATTGTGTGCAGGACAACCATCCATTTGAAACCAAATGTCTTGATTGTCAGGTACAACTTCTTCCAATGCCGGCCCCACTTGATTTAGTAATAGTTCTAAATAAGTTTCTGTTCCCAAATTGTGATTCAAGAAAAAAGGTCCAATAATCCGATGTCCAAATATACCCGCCCAAACGTTTACCTTTTAAGGGGATTGAGTCCTTGTAGATACAAATCTGTGTTCATTTTCTTTGCTCCAGTATCTGATGTTTTGAACGTTTGGTTCATTGTTTAATGTGAAAGTGCATTCGTCACTAAAACAAATATTGCGTAAGAAGTCCCTATCGTTATTCGCCATTTCCATAACTTTAAAACAAAAATCTGCTCTTCGGATCTCATCGCCTTTCCTTAATTCCTGATGTCTTTGATATTTGTACGGATGATATTTACATTTCTTTAATTTGCGTAGTACTGTGCTGTGATCCTTTCCTACAACTTTGCCAAGAAACCTGGTGCTAATTCCTTTATTTTCTTCTACATGAAGTAAAACATCTAAATCGGCATTATTTTTTTGAGCTCTTCCAGCGAGTACATCATTATTTCGCTCTAAGCAGTTGCATTTATTAATAACAGTACCTTTTGTCTCAAACTTATGAACGATATTTTAAACTGTTGTCTTACTTGGAATGTGTCTGTCAGGAAAAAACGTAGAGAACATGTCAGATACTCTTTGATAACTATTTTCCATGCAATACCATTTAATCATTGTTATTTTCTCCTCAATACTGTAAAACATTTTGAAATAACTAATAGAAGTAAAACGTCAATTAAAAAGTTGACAAGACATTTTATTTATTACTGGTGGATTTATTAAGGTATGTAGCAGGTATGCAACGATTTTACAAATAGTTTTTCTTAAATAACTTTTAATTGCCTTATCAGAAAATAAAGAATTTAGAATGTGAGCTAATCTTATCAACGTCTTCAAAATAGTTTAATACAATTTTGTTGTAAATTCAATAGGGAAGCCAATATTTCAATGTGTCAAAATTTACATGGAATTTCCAATGGCCAGTCCGGCGATGCACCACCAGGTAGGTATATCCTTTTATGGACCAGAAGAGTGGGGTCTAGATTTTAAATACATGTTTATATATAGTCTAGTCGAGAAGGGTGTTTCCTGCGAAAAATAAAAAGAAGGCTTTGAAAAATATGAGTGACAGCTCAATCGATGCGGAATGCAAATCTGAGAAAGGCGTTTTGAGGATTTTTTCTGCCAATAAAAATAGCTATTGTTAACAAAAAAACGAAAAAAAAAGAAGCCATTTCAATTTTTGACGATAACTCAAAAAACATAAGAGATGCGGAAATTGCAAAAAAAGATCTTTGAAGAAGAAGAAATTTCCGATAAAAAAGTCCTAACTTCCGAAGTTCTATCTCCATTATTTATAATTTTAATTTAACGCTGAAAATGGGCTTCTTCGCGATATTTTTGGTTGCCGGCTCGGCATTAAAACCGAGTTCCTAACACTAAATATATATATATATTTTTTTCAGTTTCTCCTTGACCTTCGACTAGTGAGGTGCGGTCGATAAAAAAACTACATAGTTTTTTCCGGGAAGGCGGTTGAAGGAGCCGTATCTGCTGTATTTCCCGTCGGGGATCAAGGAAAAACTCACCCTGCCATTCGAAATGTGGTGAAAGTGTAGTTTTTGTCCAGAGTGATTTCTAAACCCTTTTTTCAAATCACACGTGGTATCGTTGACCATATGGCGGTATAGAGCACAGGCTCGTGAGGACAAAAAAGGATCTGACAGAAACCAGTTATATCTGGATTTTGTTGCTGCATTTCTCGACAAATGAATGTGCATTTAAATAGCTTTATTATTTTGAAATAGTCGGGAGCTTCGATACGGTTTCGAGCCGGACTACATCGGAGTTCCTAAGAAATATGTCTAGCCCCTCTCTTAACCCGATTTAACGGGGGTGTAACCAATGCGGAAGGGTTGCTCCGCCGCTTGTTAAGCTTTGAAGGGGTGAGGGCGAGCTGGCGAATGCCTGAGCAAAGCCATCCGGGGGTATAACAACCCCCACTTTGCAAGTCAAATATTTTTTTTTTAGGTTATTACATAATAATTGAAAAATTTAAAAAAATTAGGATGTGTTCAAAACACTTCAAAGAATTTATTCCCGTTGAAAATTTAACTTAAAGTTAGTTTTTCAACAAGTTAGACAATTGTCAATTAACGAAATTGTTTCGAACTTTCGTCTTCATTGTACACCAAAAAAAATGATTAAATAATTGGTATATAATTTTTTTGCTTCATGAAGACCTTCTTATAAACATACTTAACAAAATAACGCCATAAGAGTTTAAAAAATTTTAATCCTTTGTTTATAATAATTTTGTAACTGTGACAAAAAAATGAAAAATCAGAGTAATATTGCAAAAGTTATAAAATGATTTTAATCATAACAAAAAACTAAAAATTTTAATACATGATTAAAAAAGTAGTCTTCCAGAATTTACCAAACATCAAAGTAAATCCAAGAAAGGTAAATCTACAAAAAAAGGGGAGATCTAGATCTAATTAATGTGACAAAGCTGGAAACAGGCACACAAATCGTTTGGGTCCACCGCAATGTCAAATTTAAATGGCCAGACATGGACTTTAAATGGTGATTACGCAGAAACTGTATTAAAAAAAGATTCTTAACCGGTGGCTCTTAAATAAGCAAATACAGACATTAAACGTGTTTTGGATTCAAAATAAATTTTCAGCTTCACCTATTGGTCTAATTAATTTTTACCTCTAAAGTAAAAACCTGTAATATAAGTAACAACCTTTTAAAAACACCCAGTAAATGTTTTGGTAGAAAACATTGCACACTTACGTCTTATCTGATGGTGGCATTAACAAAGGCAAATATAGAAAATCCATTTTCTATGTCTTATCTGCAAAAAAGATTATACAGCCTACTCGAGTTGAAAAACAAATTGCATATTGTTTGCTTTAAGTGTCGTTTAATGAGATAAGATAAAACCTTGTTTATTGTTTATACAAATGAATAGAAGTCAAGAACTTGGATACTAAGTGATTGCATAGCTGTGACGTGTGCCTAAGTATAAAATGTATTTATTTTCCGGACACCATACAGGTAACCAAAATTGGCCATGATCGGTTAAAAAATAATTAACTACCTAACAGCTTGAAAATTTCATGGTCACAGGGTATTTGTAGATTACAGTAATAGAACCTTTTTACCTAAATTAAGAAACAATGTTGGGAGTCGAGTCATATTTCCTTATTTTCTTAGATCTCTATTATAGACTAAGAGCTGGCAGCCCCTCGACTAACCTGCGAAATACAGGGTTTTTCCTTATAATTTGGCACGCTTTTAAAGATATTATTTGAAGCAGTTGCGTTATCAGGACATAGTGGTCTGATTTGATAGAAATGAGGTAGTGATGTGACTTAAATAACCTTTCCTACCCAAATGTCAACCTCACATGCGCGTGGTGCACCCTGCTTTTTACAAACGAGGCTCTGACGATTCCTTGCTGACGACCGAGTCACGGCGGTATAACCGTATTACCGAGGCTAAGGAAATGTAGTCCTCTAAAATAAGACTCTCTACCAACCCGCAATAGCCAGCGTAGTAGAAGTAAGGCTAAAAACCCCTTATGTAAGTATGGATGACGACAAGAAATTTACGGCCCTCAGTCCCCAGCAGCTCACC
Source organism: Listronotus oregonensis (assembly GCA_019359885.1). NCBI lineage: Eukaryota > Metazoa > Arthropoda > Insecta > Coleoptera > Curculionidae > Listronotus > Listronotus oregonensis. Next base: position 14,636 of record JAHBCN010009191.1, on the reverse strand, counting down.
GACTCCCGGCTACGATAGCGGCCTGCAAGGGCGGAGAGCGGAGGGTGCGAAGAATCACTGGGTACGACCAGGCTATCAAAGACGACGACTGCAGGTTGCTACACTAAATACAAGGACTCTGTCCACAGAAGAAAGATTGCTGGAACTGGAAGAAGAGCTCAAACACATAAACTGGGACGTTGTAGGATTAGGCGAAGTTAGAAGAAAAGGAGAGCAGCAGCTAAGACTGAAGTCAGGGCACCTGTTCTATCATAAAGGAGACAACGACTCCACGGATGGAGAAGTAGGTTTCATAATAAATAAGAAACACGTAGACAAAGTTGTCCAGATAGATAGTGTAGGCTTGAGAGTGGCATTTCTTGTGCTAAGACTAAGCTCAAAGTATAGACCAAAGGTTATCTGGGTATATGCTCCAACAACTACACATTCGGACGAAGAAGTGGAAAGCTTTTATGAGGATATTGCAGCAGCGATGGAAAAAACACCTTATTATAGGAGATCTGAATGCAAAACTTGGATATAATGAGGATGATGCTGAGTCCGCTATGGGTGAACATGGGTATGGACACAGGAATGAAAGAGGAAATACACTTCTAAACGTCCTTGCACAACATGGACTGTATGCAATGAACTCATTTTTTAAGAAGAGCAAACAGAAGCGCTGGACGTGGGCAAGTCCAGATGAAATTATCAAAAATGAGATCGATTACGTGATCACTGACAGGAAAAATATTGTGCAGGATGTCAACCCAAGCAGCATCAAAGTAGCGGAAACCGAGATCGGAACTTTGAATAAGTTATTGTTAAGTAATTGTTACTAAAAACATTACTTTTAAGTTTTTCCTACACTTATTTAGACTTTTTTGATAATTTTGTAGTTATTATTACTACAATTTGGAACCTAATAGTTTTAGTACTTCTAGGTAGCTTTTGAAGTTTTTGGTACGAGACTGTTACTAGGTAAAATAACTTCAAAGTAGCAAAGACTTAAAAGTAATATTCGATAGTCCCAGTATCACTTTAAAGTTTTTATAACTTTATGGTAGCGTTAGAAGTAACTACGATGTCGTTGCTACTTTTAAAATTCCTTCAAAGTTGTGGAACTATGTAGTAATATTTAAGGTAAAATTAAGTCCCTCGCTACTCACGAAAACTGCTTTACAGTAATTTTTACTTCCCACTGTCTTAAAATTACCACAAAGTTCCAATTACTTAAAAAAATCACTTTAAAGTACGGGTCACTTTATAAAGACAAAAATATCTACCCGTTGTCGGTAGTCGGCATTATTCGTTCGAGTACTTCTTGGTAGTGATGAGCAAAGTAAGACCAAGGCCAAGACCGGGCTAGTCTTGGTCTTGGTCTTGGTCTTGCAAGCCTGGTCTTGGTCTTGGTCTTGCAAGTCAAAGGAAAGTCTTGGTCTTGGTCTTGGTCTTGCTGCAAGAGTCTTGCTGGTCTTGTTTTTTTTTGGTGGTAAAAATTTAAAATAAGTAATATTGAATAAAATATATTTTTTTAATACTTAAAAACAAATAAAGACGGAAACTATATTTTCTGCAATAAAATTATAAAATATGCCAATTTTAACCTTACACATACGTTTGAATTATTTTAAAAAGCATATTTTAAATGTAGGGATTTATTTATTTATGCTTTATTTTTAGTTGAATTGAGACACAACCGGTTTTTAGTGACACATAGAAACATTTTAGTGATAAGAATTATTTAAATTTTCTTTGAAGAGGCATAAAAAATTAAAAGAAATACAAGAATATGTACTGTGTGAGCAGAAAAAAACTTTTAATTTCAACCAGATGTGAAATTTTCATGAAAATGATTTTAATTTGTAAACATTGGTTTCTGATTCAAAAAAAAGGTTATTTAGAAATCATTTCAGTTCATATGAACTTTTTATTTTTAAATTAGTCAAACATTTGCCGTACAAAGTTTGTACAAATATCCTGCATTATACAGGGTGGCTTATAATACTGTGACAAAGCTTGATTTCTTCAAAACCCGTTTATTATGGTGAAAAACTGAATATAAAAAAATTATAGAAAAAAAGGGCGTAAATTGTAATTTTTTTGCTATTCCAGAATTTTCAAACAAAACCCCCTTATTTTAGCTTTTAGCCCAAAATATAAAATTTATGACAAAAAATCCATTTTAAAAAATCACCACCCTGTATATTATGCCGTAAAATTGTTAAACTATCATTTAGAAACAATGTCAACGTGGATGGTTTTTAAATTTTCGGTTTTGATAAAAATGACGTCATTATTATTTTTTCGCAATGTTTTGTCTTTTACGTTAAAACCGGAAGTGATATTTAAAATCCATTTGTATAAAAATTATGCTTATTTGACATGAAAAACATATTTTTCATTTATTCTTTTTTTAACATTTATATCTTAGTTTTAAGAAGCAATCTCATATTGCCACTTCTTACAGTGTGGAACAAATATAATGTTTTTCTGGATATTGAAAATTTTTTATCTACCCTGTAAGTGGCAAAACTAAAAAGCTAATTAAAAAAAAATAAATATTAGGAATATAAAGGTTATTTTTAGCTTGTATAGCTTTTCTCTGTCGTGAACGGTTTCGGAAATATCCTGCTTTGTCGGACCAATTGAGTGACACTCCTATTATTTTCGAAACATGTTATTGAATTTACTCATAATCGTTGTTAAAGAACTTTATAAAATAACAAAGTAATCCATTTAATTATTATTTCATTAAAGAAACCTGTTACTCATTAAATAATCGCCTTTTTTGACAGTTCTCGCACATTTTTTGTCATTTCTTCATGAAATACCTTTGTATATTGAATATAAAAATCAAATATTAATATATTTTAAAAGAAGGTGCAGAACTGCAAGAGTCTTGCTGGTCGGTCTTGGTCTTGCGTAGTCTTGCACCCCTTGGTCTTGGTCTTGGTCTTGCATACCCCGGTCTTGTGGTCTTGGTCTTGCAAGCGAAAAGGCGGTCTTGGTCTTGGTCTCGGTCTTGGTCTTGCGGCAAGACCAAGACCACAAGACCAAGACCGGTCTCGCTCATCACTACTTCTTGGTGTTCGAACAGTTTATGGCTTTTTGTGACGGTTAAAATATGTGCAGCCCGCACAAAACGCTACAATCACTAATTAATTATAGGTTAAAGTTCCAATCGGAATTTTTATAGTGACAATGGAAACTTTATCTTGGCTTCGGGAACTTTGAGATGGTTTTTTGTAGTTATCGCGACTATATAATTTGAAATATCTACAACAAATATTCCATTAATGGTAATAATGACTTTAAAGTGATTAATGTGTAGTGGCCGCTACTTACAGTAAAGTGGAAAATCTTTCAAACACTTTATGTAGTAAATACCACTTAAAAGTAATTATGTAAAAATGCGCCATATTTACTGACAAAATGTAGGACGACATTACATTTATTTTAATTTCCTTATGGTATTACAATTATGAAATCGTCAAAATATCACAAAAAAAACATAAATTAAAGCGAAAATAAAATCATATAATTAAAAAAAAAACATTTTTCGGGAAATTTATACATTTTTATTATTTCCTGTCCGAAAAAAAAGTGCTAAAAAATGTGTTTTGAGAGGGCGCGTTGTTTTTATGAATCTATCGACATCACATTTCACAGAAATTTTTTAATCGTTTTGAATTTTTATGAAGTCGAAGCTCGTGAATCAGCAAAGTTTTTTTGTACTCTTACAAGCGATAATATTTACGTAAACATAAAAATATTACTTCCATTATAGCTAAGGAGGCTAAATAACGACGGAAGATGCTACAAAAATGTTTCTGAATATGTAAGACAAAGAAAAAGCAAATAGGCCAAGTAAAGTAGGCGGGAACAAATCTTATAAAGTAGCGGCTCGGGTAGCGGTGACCACGGCGCTACGTCCTGGCCACGTAACTGGAACGTAAGTGCGACGTATCGGTTTAAGTTCCAAGGTAGGAAATTTTACGAAACCATCACCTTCAAAATGTTCCCCATTTTGGTCGTAGACACGTAATGGAATCGTAGCGACAACGTTCCCGTCACTAGTAAACACAACTTTAGAGTTCCCAACAATAGTCGGGGCGTGGTAGTAACGACTAAAATTGCTGCTTGGGAACGTACTGAATTGGTTTTCATTTAGTACCGACCATAGAATAGTAAAAGCAAGGGTGTCTATTAATACAAAGCGAGAGAGGACAAATATGATTGTGAAGCAAGCACCTCAAAGATGATCTGAGGTTAAAGATCTAGGTGAATACCAGAAACAGATAGACCTTGAACTGGAGTACTCTGGGTTTGCAAGAAATTAGGGGGTAAATATCGAAGCAGCGAATAGAGAAATTAACAAAATTTTAAAAGACGCACAAAAAAAATAAGAAGCCAAAGGACAAGCTTAGTGAAAACACAAAGAGTCTTATGAAACAGAGAAGGGAATTAAATTTCAAGCATACCACCAAGGCCGTAGCCAGTGGGGGGGGGGTCGGGTCAAAACCCCCCCAAAAAAATTTTCAAAAAAAAAAACTATGAATAAAAAGGTACTACCACAGATTTCTTAATATTATAATATTAAGAAATCTGTGCTATATATAGTGAATAATTTTGGTAATCCTAGGTTTTGAGGCGGAAAACAAAACATTGAGTACAAACGGGGTGCGGGCAGCGATGTTCAGTTTTGTTTGGAGTATCGTAGGTTGCAGCGCAAGGATTGCGGTTTTACAATCTGAGTTGCAGTATCTTTTAATATTATACAGGGTAACCCAACGAAAAGCTTGTATCCCTATATGTGACTCTCCTGGTATATTTTGAAAAAAACCGAGAAAAAAACTTTCGGACACGTCAATTTTGATTTTTAGGGGTACGTCTCTTCATCTATAGCCGTACAATACAAGGTTGGTCCAAAAAGAAGTTATTGCGTTGTCTTTAATTTTTAAATGGAAACATCCATGGTTTTTTTTTTGATTCTCCCTTTATAACTTTTGTTAATAAAGTTTATACCTATCTTCAATCGTTGTAAAGCTATTTACAATTATAATAAAATTCCAGAAAAAGTGATAATTAGGAAATATATCGTAAAAATATTAATCAATTAGTTTCCATAGTAACAAGACTTTAAAATTAAAAACAACCCTCCTGGAATTTAAAAAAAAAAACAAAAAGCAACCTACAGTCAAACGCAAATTAAAGGTAAAGTAAAAATTAATTTTCTATTAAGTAGGTGGTAATAAATGCTGAAAGTGTTGTCCATTTACCTCCATGGAACAATAAATATTTTTTTCATATGTATTTCTCAAATTTTCAAGCATGTATGAAATTATTTTTCTACGTTCATCCGTAATCCGCTCACGAAGATCTTAAATAGAATCTAACTTCGTACTAAAATTTTTACTTTTCAAATACCCCCAAAGAAAGTAATCTAAAGAACTTAAGTCCGGAGATCTCGGCGATCACTCAATGGGGCCTCGTCTGTCCAAAAACTATCGTACTGAAGCCACGTAGTGCGGTGGTGCACCATCTTGTTGGAAATAAATATCATTTTCATTAGAATTAACGCTATTTTCTATTATTTCGGTAATTCGTGGTTCTATTGTATTTTCTAACATGTCCAAGTACGTCTTGCCCGTCAAATTTCTAGGAATAAAGGAAGGTCCTACAATATGATTTTCGAAAATGCCGGCCCACACATTTATTTTTTCAGGAGATTTCGGTTGTACCTCTCGAAACAGATGTGGATTTGAGTCACTCCAATATCGACAATTATTTCTATTTACAGCACCATGTAATTAGACCGTACACTCATCCGAGAAACAAATATTAAATAACATGATTAAAAGTTGGGACACAATCGTCTTCATGAAGCTCATGGACAAGTTTTATCTTGTACGGGTGAAATTAATTGTCTTTCAAAATTTTTCTGTGCTGTTAAGCATGTAAATCCTAAAGAAGTAGCCAGTCCATGAGTGCCTTGGGTGTCGTCAAGTGCTACGTGTTCCATCACTGATAATTTTGCGACTTCATTTCTAACTGGTCGATTTTTTAATGGCGATTACGGCGAATATTAGATAAAGATCCAGTTTCTTCAAATTTTCTCATTAATTAGCCACATACTCATCGTTAATATTTTTGTCTGAATGTAATGCATTAAAAAACCGGACAGTAGCTTTTGTAATGCCCCCATTTTAATAATAGAGTGTTATTATTTTACCCCTTCTTGAACTGAATAAATTATTGAATTTTATCAGAACTAGGTAAGTTTACAATTTGAAATCAAAGACAAAGTTTTCCTATGACATATGATGACACTGATGCTATATTTTTTCTTGATGGTATCCATGATTATTATTTTTAGCCATGCAATCGATTTTTTTTTAAGTATTGAGTTAAGTTGGTCAAATTTTTAAAAAAAACTTAAATAACTTTCAACGAATTAAAAAAAATTTATAAACTTTATTAACAAAAGTTACTAAAAACGTCATAGAGGATCCAAAATTTTTAAAAAATTGGGGTTTCAATTTAAAAATCTTAAGTGTAATGCAATATCTTATTTTTGGACCACCCTGTATTGTACGGCTATCGATAAAAATGCTCCCCCATAGAAATCAAAATTGACGTGTCCGAGCGTTTTCCCAAAATATACCAGGGTCACAAATAAGGGTGCGACCTTTTCGTTGGGCCACCCTGTATGTAGTACCCCGAAAAGATCACCCAATTTTGCAGAGTCGATACCCCTGACACAAAAGGCTAACCCCCCCCCAAAAATTATTCCTGGCTACGGCTTTGCATACCACGAATGCAGACCAACTACGAACCCTCAATAGAGACATCTGTCACTATGTGTCATTTTTTCAGTTTTAATATATTAAAAATAATTATATTAAATATCTAAGTTGAAAATTTGTTCTAAAATTGTTCCGTTGTAAATTATGTATTTGATTCATTTTGTTAATAAAAAATAATAATATAACTACGGTACTAACAACTGATGATTTTTTTTTCATAGCCGATTTTGCTCCCTCCAGGTAGCTGCACTCTCGAAGGGCGCCCATCTCGCAACCGCCTAAATACGGCCCTGTAGATGGGTTTATTACCCATTTCCCCGGGCCCTTGGTAGTCGTGGTTGCTGACTCTCAATTTATTGAATAGCATGTAATTTAAACTTAAACACATGAACCCAAACTTGACTCAAAGATCCTTGAAAACACTCTTATATTTATATGGTTACCTAAACATAAATAGTATACCACGCTTCCTTCGTGTAAGCAGTGACTTGCATAAACCTTATACAGGGTCTCCGGATTTCTTTGTATCTTGTTATTATTAGAGATAGAGACTTGCGGTTTTAGCGAAGTGTCGCTACTTTTAGACGAAACGAAAAATGACTACTAAAAGATGTTTCACAGCTCTCTTTGTTTTTGACATACAGGGCGAAAGTCTTTTTTTTTTCATTTTATCAGTTATCTTGTAAGTTAAAACCAAGGAAGTTTAAAGGTGTATGGAAGCTCAATGCTATGGCCCATTTGATCAAAAAATGTCCAGCCCAGTATGAAAATAACTGTCAGAGTTGGCCCCGCCGACTCTGCGCAATAACAAAATTCCACGAAATAATTTAATGTGTTGCCTACTTACACACTGATAAAACAGTGCGAAGTTAGCCAACACATTATAATTTTATGAGAGCCGGAGCACCGTTTTTTGGATTGATCAAAACCTTCTTATTTTAGTGATTAGTGTTTATTAAATTGTGACTATAATTTTGTGTTTATTGTTTGTTACTTATAATATCGTAACAAAATGACCAGAGGTTATATGCATAGGCGTGCGCACAGTGGGTGCCGTGGCACTCCCACTAGTCTGAAAAAGATTACTGTATTTAATATATGAAAATTATTATTTGAGAAGGTTCGATTTAAAAATTACACGCGAACGCACCTTCTCGAAAATGAGTATGGTAAAATCAAAATTAAGATAAGAAAATCTTCTGGTTCCATTTGTGAAACAGGAATTAGCCGCAAATATTGATATAAGTACTGTGATAAATGATTTTAAAAAATTGTACCCTTTGAAAGAATATTGATTTTATAATAAATAATATATAATGTACTCGGTTTGTTATTATTTGCATAGTCGTATACCAGATGTTCACCGAGACCTAGTCCCTTGATGTTTTGTAAAATAGTTTTTGGTATAATGCCAGTTGTTGATAAAATTATGGGGATCGTTTGGGCGTTATTCATATCCCACCGTCTTTTTATTTGTGTTTTTAGGTTTCTGTATTTGGCAATCTTTTCATTGTATTTCTCCCGTATGTCATTGTTGTTCGGGATAGCCACATAGATCAGTGTTGTTTTCCTCCCAACTGGTCTGGTCTATTGTGAGCAACAGTTTGGTCTGTAAGTACAGTTCTGCCCCAGTACAATTTAAATTCATTGTTTTCGAGAATAGGTTCCGAAGTATAATTATAGTAAGGCAATTGTTCATTCTGTAAAGGCTTTAGCTTCTCTGCCAATAATTGTTGATGAAGTACCTTGGCTGCTGAATCGTGTCTTTCCTTATACTCTGATGCTGCAAATGCTTGGCAACCCCCCGTTATATGCTGGATTGTCTCGGATGTTTGACATCCATATCTGCATCGATCATTCTCTATAGACGGGTCTCTAACGATATGTTTCAGATAGTTTTTTGTTGGAATAACCTGGTCCTGTATAGCCAATAAGAAGCCTTCAGTCTCTGGAAACATCTTCCCCGACGTCAGCCAGCAGTTCGACGCGAACTTGTCGACATTCTCCTGGGTGACTTCATTGGGGTGACGTCCATGAAGAGGCTTCTCCAACCAGGCTTACAGCATCTCCTGGTCTGTTTGATGGTGTCTGCGCATTATTATTATTATTATCTCGGCACCCACACCAGCTTTACCCTGCGCAGGCCTATGGTTATATGGTTTTGTCTTGCAAATTCAAGGGTAACATACCCGTCTTTTTAACATTAGGTAAGTATTTTTTATATTTAAATTAGGTGCTTCTTATAAGACGTAACGTTAGGTAACCGAATAAATAATAATATATCAATTATGAATAATAGAAAATGAAAATTTCATAGGAAATATTAGTGAGAAAAGTAAGGCAATCTTAACTATCTTTTAGATGATTTCCACAATGTTTGTGTATTTCTGTGGATTATTAAAAAGAAATAAGGTTTACCCCTAGGTACTTTTATTTCATTTAATAATTTAGTACACTCTTTTAAAGGATCAAAATTATTGATTACTGGGCAGACCAGGCAAATTTTAATATATACAGGTCCCTCTAATTGAATGAAAGGAAGTACAATTTTGGTACGGTTTTTTGGGGCGCTGATTACAAATCTAAAAAAAGAATCATCATCAAAATTGAAAATCAAACTAACCTTATTTACACTATTCCTCCTTCTTTTTCACAAAATTCTTGATTTTTACACTAAATTGGCACACAATATTTCACAAACACCTTTTAAAAACTTTTTTTTATGTTTATTTTACACCTTTTTTACACTTTTATTTTTAAGCAAATATGGCTGCTGCCTTTGAACTTAAAGTTCGCAATTTAATGGAAAAAAGATGTAAAATAAATAAAAATACAAGGTTTTAAAGGTGTTTATAAAATATCGTGTGCCACTTTGGTAAAAATCAAAAATTGTGTACAAAAGAAGGGAGAATATAGTGAAAATGAGGTTAGTTTAATTTTCAACTTTGATGATGAAGATCTCGGAAACGAAACGTTGCCGAAAAGATATTTTTCAGATTTGTAATCAGCGCCCCAAAAAACCCCTTTATACCAAATTTGATCAAAATCGGAGAGGAGGCAACTTTCGAGACAATACCATTTGTTTAAAAATAAATTAGATTTTTGGTTTCTTAATCTTGCATTAGCAACTTTTTAAGCTCGACATACTGTACAATTACAATGGATACTTTGGTTACTAAACATTTTTAACCACTGTTATTCTGTCTCATGAATGTTTGTTATTAGTGAAAAGTATATGCCTAAAAAGCAGTTATAAAAATTTTCACATTTTAATGTACAACCAGAATCTTAGGATTAGATTAAACTCATTTACACTATCTTGCCCTTCTTTTATCACAAAATTGGTGATAAGTACATGAAACTATCATACAATGTTTGAAATTTATTTTAAAAAAGCGTGTTTTTATTTATTTACAAAGATTTTTGGTAAAAATACAAAACTTCCAAAAATATTGACCATTTAAATAGAAGGCAGTAAAGTGGCGCCATCTATTATTTTCATATTATATCAGATGATATAAAATCTAATATTACACAATAATTTTAAATATTCTATAGTAGTATCCTTTAATAACCAAAAATTTTGTGCAAAAAATAAAAAAAAAAGTGAATGTTGGAATTTGACATTTGATGATGTCAATTTTATAGATAGTAACAAAAGAATTCAAAATCCGGCCCTGACCTACTATTCATTGCGCAAATTCCGCGGGGCCAACCCCCCTTTTCCCGCTGCCCTGCACGCCTGGACAATTTTGTTCTACAGTATATACACCTTTAAACTTCCTTACACTTAAACTAACAACCGAAGTAAAAAAGCAATATTAGCAGCCATTTTCACGTACAATCCAATGGTGTAGTCAAATTTAATATTGTTTAAGGTATGAACCAAACAGACCTTAAATCCATTTTTTTAATTTTACCATTGAATTTCGCATAGTTGGCAGTGATATAAAGACTATATAAACAAAAGAATAAGAACCGTCAGTCATCCATAATTTTTTGAAAGTCTACAACAACATCTGACTTTTAATATACTTATTTAAAGTTATTAACTTTTTGTATTATTGATTTTTGATGTTTTATCTGTCATTTATCAATTTTATATAAAAATATAGCACTAAATGCCAATTTCACAAATAGCGAATAAATGATACCTATTATTATTCCAATTCATATTATTTTCTTAGGTCCTTGTTAGATGACCCTGTACCTTTTTATAAATTCAATAAATAAATTGAGGTTTTAACACAGAAAATGAACAGGATGTCCCAGAATTGACGTATAATAAAAACTATGGCAAATTTGCACCGAAACGGTAATAGTATTTTTTATTCATTTAAAATGTTTTTAAGAATTTTTTATTAGGTCCCTCTGGAAGTTTGAAGAAGTCAATTGACCGTGGTCGTGCCCAGGGTTAGACCCTGAGAACGGAATCGCACGCATATGGTATAAAAACTTAATAAACAAGAACTCCCACCGAGATTTACTTACCTTATAATTCAGTCTTTTCACTCAACCTGTAGGTAGAACCACAACCAAATACTAACGTTAATCTTGTTGAAAACTCCTTAATATATCATTTCAGAAACACTGTTTCATCGTATATGTTGTTTGTTAAGAGATAACCTTTTGGATAATTTAGATTGCATATCACTTTTCCAACAAGCAAATAAATACGAGGCACAGGGACGAAGTCAGGATTTTTTCGGGGGGTTTTCCAATGAAACTGTTGACCCCCCTTTATTAAATGTCTTTTCACTTTTTAATTTTAGCGCCATATTGGCGCCGCCATAATATTTTTTTGGAAATATTTGGAAGTGGGATCCAACTTCTTTGGGATGTAAAATCGACATGATTAAATTTTTTTGAGTTGTCACATATTTTTATTTGTAAAGTTCATCAAAAATAGAATACTTAAAAAAATCAAAAATGTTAATTTTTCAATTGAAAAAAAATTTAGAGATTGATATTTTTGAAAAAAAAAATGATATTATTGTCTTGTATTGAAATTAAAAGATTCGTAAATGAGAAAAAAAAAACATATCAATTTCTCTATTTTTCGATTTTTTATGGCCAAAAATAGGGTGGACCCCACTTTCAAATAACTACCCAATTTCTTTAAGTAATTCGTCACTATTCGTCAACATACTCTCCTTTAAGTGTCATACATTGATTCCAACGCTCGATGCCTTGTTTTTGTCTTTACTCTCAAAACAGGTTCTTTGACTTTCGTTGAGTAAAGACGTGCCGGTCAGTACTCGAGTGGTCAAGTGTCATAAATCCCGTAAGGGCCGGAAGTCTTGAGACCTCCGTACCTGAAGTTAAACAGATGTGCGCCAAGTGATCCCAGATCCGAGCGACGCGGTGTACAGTAGTGGATTGAGTATAACGTGGTTTTTTTTTTTAAAAGAACCCCCGGGTTTTTTTATGAAATTCGATTATAATTTACAATTTTCAACCGGTTTTTTACAGGCATTTATTTCAGTTAGCAGTGCAGTTAAGCCCATTCATAGTCTCTTAAGGTTGCAAACAAAGCACGGCAATTTACCCCCTGGGGACCCTTTAAACCCGGGGGGGGCCCCCACACAAGGGCTGTGATCGTTTGAGTGGGGTTGGCCTGACCCCCAGCAGTAAAGAAGGGAAGTGTTTTTTTTCAGCGACCCTGCCCCCCCCCTTTTTTTTAAAAGGATACCCCTGAAAACATGTGTGTTTTTTTTCAAAAGCAAAAAAAAGGGGCCCTTGGTTTTGCAAAAATTTCCCTGGGTGGGAAGGCCCTGGGCGTTGGGGGCCCCCGGGACCGTCAACAGGATGGCCTCTTCTCAACCCCACCCCGCCCTGTAAGTCCCCCCGCCCAATCCCGGGGGCCAAAAATTTCTGTCTCAGCCCGGGGGTGGGGAAAATCTGGGTCTGGGGCCCCAACCCCGGTTTTTAACCCCCCTAAAAAAAAAAAACCCCGTGGGGGAAAAAACCCCTCCCCAACCCCCCGGGCATTTTTGGCTCCAAAATGTTGCCCCCAAATTTGTCCCCTGGAGCCCTCTGACTTTAGAAGCTAAAACAAAAAAAACTCAAATTCTGCCAAAAGGAGCTCTCCCCGGAGCCTGCTGCCCCGACCACGGCCCCCCCCCAAGTTTTCCCCCCAAGTAGTTACCATGAAACCCCGACAAAAAGGCCCCCATCTCAAAACATTCAAAAAAAGAGTGTAAATTTTACAAAAAACCCCCTTAACTAAGCAAGGAATTCGTGTTTGTCCTGTTACCTCCGATGACTTCAGAAAAGGGGAGCTTTTCTTGAGCAAAACTCCCCAAAATACCATTCTTTCTGCCATGAGACGGACAAACCTCTAAATGTAGTGTTTGAGGAGTCCCCGTCTCATGCCCCAAGGAAAAGGGAAACTCCCCAAAAGCTAACAGAACGGTTTTCACCCGGAGGGGGAATAACTCCCCGATGTCGGGCCATACCAAAAGGGCCCCCTCCCGATGGTAAAAGCACGATTCCCGAAAACAGAAGAAACCATCTTTTCAATCAAACGGCTCCCCAAACATCAGCGTTAAGGTGGAACCTCTTAACAAAAAACCAGAGGTTCCACAGTGCCACAAATGCCAGGGATTCTGGCACACTAAAAACTTCTATCATGGACAGGCCCGCTGCGTGAAATGCGGTGCCGAGCACCTCTCAAATGAGTGCAAGAAACAGAAAGATACCCCGGCGACGTGCGCCAACTGCAATCAGCCTCATGCTGCAAACTACAGGGGATGTCCAAAATTCCCCAAACTACCTAAAAGCACTGCTTAATATCCTTTCATGGAATATCAATGGCATCATCCAAAATAAACATGAGTTGGAAGTCCAGCTCTCCAAAGGCCCCACAAAAAAACCAAAAAAAATTAAATTTTGGACTAAGTACTTCTTAGGATGGTACCCGGTACCTACAGGAAGGACCCGGGGGCCACCCACCCCTGGCCTCGGCCTAGCCATTTTAAAAACCGATTTCTGTATTGTCCCGAGTCACTGGGGCAAGGGCCCCAGATCACTTCTTAAACCCCCCCCCCCCCTAAGCCAGATTTCAGGCCCCGCCAAAAAAAATTTAAAACCCCCCCAAAAACCGTGATAGCCAACATGGCAAACACGTAGTGAGGACTTGCTCAGCCAAAAAAGGGAGCGGGGGGGGGTTTGGGAAGCCTAGGGGGAGTTCGGAGGGCCTGTAAGCCCTACGGGATCCTTCCCCCGGGGAGACCCTTTACTACTACTACTCTCAAAACAGGTCTCAGTTTCGGCAATCACTTCTTCATTTGAGTCAAATTTCTGCAGCATCTTTTGAGGACTGCAAAAAGCCAATAGTCGCTGGATGCCAGATCTGGAGAATACGGTTCACAGGAAAGCAATTTAAAGCGTAACTCATTTAATTTGAACATCGTTTTCAGGGTACATTATATTGGTGTAACGGCACTTTTTTCTTTAGCTGTGGGGCTGTTTTTTTTTTTTTTTTTCAAGACTTAGTCGATCCAGTAATGCCATTTAATATTCGCTATTAATAGTATTACCATTCTCAAGATAGTCGATAAACAAAATACCATGCGCGTCCCAAAATAAGCATGCCATAACCTGACCGGCTGCTGTCCACTAAGCTGACGATCTTTTTTGATTCAGGCATGTATAGCTCGTCTGTCGAGTCTGAAGCTACGGGGTATACGTAAGGGGAAAGTGAAAACGCCTTTAGGAATGCGAAACCATAGGCGAAAAATAAATAAAATTTTTAAACTTAAAATATTATATTTTTTTTTTAGTAATAAGCAATGAAAACATCGTTATGGGAGAAAACAGCAATAAAATATTTATTTCGAAAAAACT
>JAHBCN010009190.1:0-35818 GCA_019359885.1 Listronotus oregonensis | reverse complement strand
TTTTTTTATGTTTTTTATGTTTATTGTATGTATGTTTTTATACATAATAAAAAAACATTATCAAAATTGTTTGTTTTATTTCAATCCATAGGTCTAAATATTATAAGGTATTAGGATAGGAGAATTAAAAAACAGAATATATACTAATAAAAAACTTTATTTAAATTATAAAATTCATGTACATGTGATTTAATCAATAATATTTCTGACCTGTTTAACGAACCGACCTGTTGGATGAACAACCTGATCCTGGCGAACCTGGTGAACCTGAACCTGGTTCGAGTGGTTCGGGTTTGAGCGGTTCGAGTGATTTGAGTGGTTCGAGTGGTTCAGTTGGAGCTGTTAGAGCGGTTACGGTTCGATGTAGTATGTAGGAATAATAAAAGACATTAATATAATCATAATATATGTATATTGATTTCTAAAACTTTACAATGGTGTATAATTTTCATTATTAATAAATATGTTATTAATAATGTGTAATATTTTTAGTCTAGATTTAATGGCGTCAAATACTGGTTAATACTTAGGTTTGGGACTATTGGATCCTTCATCAAATAACATTTTCGGCCAAAACTGTAACTCCGAATTTAATGTAAATATCTTTCTAGTTCCACGAGGAATAAATGCAGTTCCATATTTAATATCTACAGTTTGATGAATTTCGGTGTTTAACATACGGAGCAATGTTTCAGGTGCATAGCTTGAATAGGGCATATCATCTAATACTATACCAGTATGACTAGGATTCAATCTTCCCAAATCTTGTTCACAAGTAACTATTAAGGGATTTTGAAAAAATGCAATAGCTAACTGTGTCTTGCCAACATTAGCATCACCAATTAAAAGTATTGATTGTTGTCTGCCTTTAAATGTTAATTTCTTAACAACATCAGTATCAAAATTTGTAATAGGCTGAACAGGCACAGAAGGAATAAATTCTTGGGATAAAAACGATTCAATATTCTTGCGTTGTTAAACAAATTCCCATAGATTAGTGTCTTTGCATACTTGTAATGCCTGTTGATAATCAGAAGCCAATGAAGCCGCCTTTAGCATTGAATTACCACTATGTGTTTTATTTTCTATATTCTTTAATATGCGTTCAGGTATTTGTCCTATAATCACAGGTTTCCCTAGTGCGGTATCGTCATCTTTTTGAATATATTCGACTATTGCTTCTAACTTCTTTACAGTCTGTAACGTAACTACCTTAGGTATTAACTTGTTTAGTGCACTTTGCCTAACTGGGTTAGCAAACGATATAACTGCATGTGTATGATCAAAACCCTCATCACTTAACTCGCGTCTGTGGATTAAAAATTTAAAATCTTGATGTGTTTCTAACGGTTCGGACTCAAAGTCTTCGGTAGGCACTACAAATGTCCAATTGCGAGCTTTACACATAGCAAGTTGGTCAACCATGTTAACGACTGAATGATTACTAATAACGAACTGTATAGATACAAACAGACAAGTGAGCTGACACATATAGTGAGGTATTTATATATACTCATAGAGGCTTCTGGCAACTGTGCTGTGATTGGTCGGAGTCAAGAGAGTTGAAGGTTGATATGATAATGAATTCCTATGCCAACCGTGCAAAGTAGTACCATTTACATAATATTGCACAATATTACGCCATTGCCTCGTATGGCGTCATCGAGGCTTCTGGTAGCTGTATTGTAATTGGTCACTGTTACGTGTGGATTAAAAAGGCTGATAGAAAAATGAATTCCTACGCCAACCGTACAAAGTAGAACCTTATCAATATTGCGCAATTGTCTTGCGACCTTGAGATTTCAAACTATTTACTGAGGAGACAGGAGACAGGGAGACATGACGTCATCGAGGCTTCTGGCAGCTGTGTTGTGATTGGTTGAAGTCAAGAGGATTATAATTTATTCATATCAGATACGCTTTAGATATGTAAATAAGGCTTATCAACGTCCCGTGACCTTGAGGGGGGCAACCTTTTATGTAGCGGGACACGGGACACGGGACATCTGTTCTATGACGTTATCGTGGCTTGTCTCTTTCTCTCTCTTTAAGGTGTTATCTTGTCCCAAACTCGTCCTGGTGGAACTAGAAAGATATTTACATTAAATTCGGAGTTACAGTTTTGGCCGAAAATGTTATTTGATGAAGGATCCAATAGTCCCAAACCTGAGTATTAACCAGTATTTGACGCCATTAAATCTAGACTAAAAATAATACACATTATGAATAACATATTTATTAATAATGAAAATTATACACCATTGTAAAGTTTTAGAAATCAATATACATATATTATGATTATATTAATGTCTTTTATTATTCCTACATACTACATCGAACCGTAACCGCTCTAACAGCTCCAACTGAACCACTCGAACCACTCAAACCACTCGAACCACTCAAACCCGAACCACTCGAACCAGGTTCAGGGTCACCAGGTTCGCCAGGATCAGGTTGTTCATCCAACAGGTCGGTTCGTTAAACAGGTCAGAAATATTATTGATTAAATCACATGTACATGAATTGTATAATTTAAATAAAGTTATTTATTAGTATATATTCTGTTTTTTAATTCTCCTATCCTAATACCTTATAATATTTAGACCTATGACTTGAAATAAAACAAACAATTTTGATAATGTTTTTTTATTATGTATAAAAACATACATACAATAAACATAAAAAACATAAAAAAACATAAGTTTCAAACATAAAAAACATAAAAAACATAAGTTTAAGACATAAGTTTAAAACATAAAAACATAAAAAACATAACTTTAAAACATAAAAAACATAAGTTTAAAACATAAAAAACATAAAAAACATAAGTTTAATACATACATACATAAATACATAGTTATAAGTCTAAAATTTAATAAAATAAATTACTTGAAATAAATATAATAAGTTATCTAAATATAATAAATTAACTAATTATTCTAATAACACAATCCTATTAAGGCATAACTACCGAAGGAGATTGAAACAAAAAATAACTGCCTGTAATCAGTCAACTATGGAATTTCCAATGATTCCTTATACAATGCTATATCTCGATGACCCCAAGCAAGCGTGTTCTCGGAATTGGGTATAAGGAAACGCTTATCGTCCGCGTAAGATAACGCCACCTTATTTTTAAGTTCGACAAACATATCATGTAAATGTGAGCGGAAAGTTAACATTTCTCGGAATATTTGCGACCCTTCAACATCAACAGCTGCCTTATAAAAGTTGCCCATGTTATACAAACCAAAAGTGGAGGGGGTAACTGCTGGTTTCTTAGAATTAGATCACATCTAACCATTCTTCACCACTCATATATAACTTACTTGTATTAGTTGTTTTGAGAGACAATACCTCTAGTAGCATGTTAGCGCGAACGGATATTTTTAGGCATTATTTTTAGCCAATCAGCGTTCTTCATTTTACCCAATCAGCAGCAGAGAGTATAATTTCCGAACGTGCTCCTAATTGCTGAACGCACTCTATTTTTCATTATTCGCAGCACAACGAGGTTATAAATAGAAGTAATCCGCAACGCCTCAATCATTTCTTGTTAAATCATCAAAGTGTTCAGTCGTGAAGAGCTCTCAGTAAAAACTTAAGCAAGATGGTGCATGTTAATGACCTTTTGAGTAGCATTAGTAATCAACTCAAGAACCCGAATTTGCGACTTGATCAAACTTCTCTGAAAAAAGTTCTAAAAGAGTGTACATCAGCTGTTAGACATTTAAACATAGCATTGAAAAATGGTAATTCTACTGCCGAAAAAAGTCATTTGATTAGTTGCATGTCTCAAGTTAAAGGATTTAGGCAACTTTTGAAGGGAATGCAAATAATGGGAGGAGGATATGTGGCACGAAATGAGACAGCTACGCATTGAGTGTGGGAGGATCTTCAGTCGGCATTTAAATCAAGAATTAGGACTGGAGTTATATTAAATCTTAAACATGTCGATGTTGAACCATTTTTGGAGGATTGCTCCGTCATGTTTAAGAGGCGTATTGAAAACACGTTGAAAAAGGATGAGGCTCTCAAGGTCAATGCTGTACTATGTGGAGAATTCAAGATATCGAAATCAGATAAAATATTGGAAGAAATAAATACCTAAATACTGCAAATGTCTCCATTTTCCAGAACATCGATTTAAATGAATGGTTTAAAGTTAATATTCAAGATCAACTTCTAATGGAGCTAGAGGATTTCCAGGAAAAGGATTCTGGCTGGGCACTGAGTAGAATAGTTAATCTAATGATTTCTATTAATAAGTTTAATCCATTGAGGGTTAGAAGTTATATTGAGCTACCTGCACAAATAGCAAGACGAGAAGCATGTATTAATGTACAAAATACAGATGACATGTGTTTTGCTTGGGCTGTCATTTCTGCGTTATACCCCGCTCCATCAAAAATAGCTAATAGAACTACGTCATATCCGGACCCGAAGACAGTTCTTAACCTTAAAGGCATACAGTTTCCAATGTCGCTGTCACAAATTCCACGCTTCGAAAAGCAAAATAATGTATCCATTAATGTTTACCGATTACAGAAAGTCGGAGAAAATTTTATGGTGATTCCTTACTATTTAACAAAAAACAAACAAGACAAACATGTCAATATGCTGCTTGAGCAAGATAGTTACATTGCTACAAGCGATATGTATGATCTAAGCCCCATACAATACCATTATGTTTGGATTAAGAATATGTCGCGTTTACTTAACCAGCAGTTATGTAATGCAAAAAAATCAAAAAAATATATTTGTGATCGATGTTTACATTATTTTTATGACAATGAAAAATTGATTAAGCATGAAAAGGATTGTAAACAGCTTAACACTGAAGCAATTCCAAGAGTTCCTACTGAAGATAAAAAGTGGATTCAATTTAAGGATTTTAATCACAAGACAAAAATACCGTTCGTAATTTATGCTGATACTGAATGTCTGTTAGTACCTGTAGAAGATGATACATCTAAAACTTCGCACAAAACACAACATCACGTACCTTTTAGCATTGAATATTATGTTAAATGTTCGTATGATAACTCTCTATCCTTTTAAAAATCATATACGGGCGCAGACTGCATGCAATGGTTCGTAAGAGAATTACTTCTATTTGCTGAAAACGTCGTAACGGTATTTTTATGTGATTTACCTATGGAAGTATTGTCTGCGGAACAAACAAGATTATTCGAAACAGCTACTATTTGTCATATTTGTGAAAAACCATTTAATGCCGAAGACGAGAGAGTTAGGGATCATTATCATTTAACTGGTAAATATCGTTGACCTGCACATGAATCCTGTAACCTCAATTTTAGAGATAGTCATATGATTCCAGTCCTGTTTCACAATATGAGCTCCTACGATGGCCACATGTTAGTTAAAGCTTTAGCGGAATTTGAGGGCCCAATTAGCATTTTACCTGTTAATAAAGAAAAATACATTTCTTTCACCAAACAGATTCCAGACAATTTGATTGAGTTCAGAGTTATTGATAGTTTTAGGTTTATGGCTGATAGTTTAAGTCAGCTTGCATCATACTTACCTAGCTATCCAATATTAAAATCAGAATTTAGTCATATCTCAGACGATCACTTTTCATTGCTCTGTAGAAAAGGCATATTTCCCTATGACTTTATGGATGGATGGAACAAATTAAACGCGTCTCAATTACCTACAAGGGCCGAGTTTTATAATAGCTTAGGAGATTCTATAGTAAGCAACGAAGATTATGCACATGCGCAGAAGGTATGGGAAACATTCGGTTGTAGGACAATGTTTGACCATTCCGATTTATATCTAAAGACCGATGTTTTACTTCTGGCAGATATTTTTGAGCAGTTCAACAACATCGCATAAAACTTACGGTTTAGATCCCTCCTGGTCATATACGTTACCTGGATATGCTTGGCAGTGTACAATGTTTCAATTATATAAATCTAATAATATTAAACTAGAACTCCTAACAGATTTAGAAATGATAATGTTCATTAAAAAAGGTATTCGTGGTGGGTTGAGTCAGTGCTCAAAACGGTATGCCGAGGCTAATAATAAATATATGGATTCATATGACTCATCTAAAGAAGATTCATATCTTATGTATTTTGATGTTAATAATCAATATGGATGGGCCATGTCGCAATTTCTACCTTATGGCAATTTTAGTTGGTTGAATGAGAACAAAATTTCTACTTTAAACGTATGTGATATTCCTGATGATTCCGATAAAGGATACATTCTTGAGGTTGATTTAAGCGTTCCACAAGAACTTCATAATGAGTTTTCTGACCTGCCACCTTGTCCTGAACATCGTGCGCCTATTGGAGCAAAAAATGCCAAATTATTAGCATCTTTATATGATAAAAGTGAAACACTATAGAAATCTTAAACAGGTATTAAAATTGGGAGGAAAGCTAACAAATGTTCATAGAGTTCTCGAATTTAGTCAGGCTCCATGGTTAAAATCATACATAGACCTTAATACTCGATTACGTTAAGCAGCAAGGAACGATTTCGAAAAAAACCTGTTTAAACTCATGAATAATGCCGTATTCGGTAAAACTATGGAGAATATTCGGAAACATTCTTCAGTAAAACTTATTACCAAATGGGATGATCGTTATGGCGCAGTAGCATTAATTTCGAGACCTGAGTTTAAGTCTTCAGTAATTATAAACGAAAATCTTGTTCTAATAGAACTGGCAAAAGCCGTTGTATATTTTAAAAAACCTATTTATGTGGGCATGTCCATTCTGGATCTGGCAAAGACTATAATCTACGACTTTCATTATAGTTATATGCGAAAACGATTTTCCAATTGTAATGATCTCTATACGGATACCGATAGTCTTATTTACGAAATAAAAAAAGATAATACATATGATGTTATTAAAGATGACTATACAATGTATTTTGATACAAGTGATTACTCACATGATAATATTTATGGAATTCCCCAGGTTAATAAAAAGGCACTAGGTATGATGAAAGATGAGAATAATGGTCGGATTATGACGCATTTTATTGGGCTTAGATCAAAAATGTATGCAACTAAACTGTTTTTTACCGAAGAAGAACTAATGCAAGAACGGGTTAAACTGGAGGCGGAGAATAAAGAACGAGGAGAAATCGAAAAATGTCTTGCCAGTAAAGGAATCACCAAGAAAATTAAAGGAATTAAAAAATCGGTTATCAAAAACAAAATTACCTTTGATGACTATGTAGAGTGTCTAAATAACTACACGGAGAAAATGATTACACAAATGCTAATTCGCTCAAAAAAGCACGACATCCACACAATTAGGCAGGAGAAAATAGGACTTAGCCCATATGATGATAAGAGAAAAATACTTCATAAATCTGTGAAGACGCTACCATGGGGGCATTATTCAATTATGGATGAGATATAAACTTGTATATATTATCATTATAATTTCTTAGATATAGGGTTAAATTCCACTATAGGGAACTTTGGAGAAACGAAATGGAATACCAGTCAAGTTCCCACCACCGCCGAGCCATGCATCATCGAAGCAGAGGTTCCAGCAGTTGTCATCCGATGAATATTATAACAGTTTAAATATTTTTATTACCATAGCTTGTAGTGTATTACTAACTAAACTTGTATATAAAATTGTTAAAATTTAATGTACAATGTGGTTTAAATAAATTAATTTAATATATACAATGTGCTTTATTATACCGGACGCTATTAGGACACACACCGAACGCTATTAGGACACATACCGGACGCCATTAGGACACATACCGGACGCCCTTAGAACACATACCGGACGGCTACCGATCAACTGCCAAACCGCTTCTAAACAGCCTGTGCAACCTGTTCCTATCAGTCTAGTCCGTTTTATTATTTAATATTTAAAAATTATGAGTTTTATGAGATTATAAGGTTCTGCGCTCTGCTCTTAAGCACCAGGCCTAAGCGCAGGGCCTCACATGTTAGGTTTGACAAGTTTGACCCTGACATTATTGACGTTAACAACTATTCTTTGGTTAAGTTTTATTTCTTTAGGCGCCAAGACCACAATGATTAATTTACTATAGGGGGCACCGTACTAATCGCTAATTGATGTCTCTCAACCTATTTTAAACAGCTGTAGTGCCTTTATGGTTAAAGTTGTTTACATACAATATATAATCCTTAGTTCAAGATGATGTATTAAACAACGTTTCAATTTTAACCATCCTCATCATCGGGGTTCCGGGTTTATCCGATAACTTCCGAACGGTATAACTTACAATTTTCGCGATAAATCAGTCCCTTCTGCTATGTATCCTAAACAACGTTTCGATTTTACCCGTCATCATCATCATTGGGGATCTGCGAGACAGGTGACATTTGATGGGTGCCATTTTTTCAACGCTTACGTAAGACCTTAAAATATATCTCATACACGTAACCTAACTTTTCTAAGTCACATGGTTTTGACGTATGACTTTTAACATTTGACATTTGATCACCGCCATTTTCTTAACGCTTGCGTAGGGCCCTAAGATACATTTCATCCACGTAACCTAACTTTCCTAAGTCAAATGGTTCGCGAAATATGACGTTTGACATTTGACATTTGACAGGTGACAGGTGTCATTATTTTAGCGCATGCGCAAGACTCTAAAATAGGCCTAGCCCACGTTTCCTAATTAACATATGACGTCAAGATTTCGAGATATAAAGCTCCACCGGTGGCGGTGGGCGTAAAACCCCTTATCTAACACTACTACACGCTGAGACGCAGGTTCGAATCCTGCTGGGTGCTGACTTTTGTTTTTTTATTATTAGTTCCTCAGGCGTTATACAACCATACATGGTTTACCAATAATATTAATGACAGTTAAACGACCTTATTACTACTATTTTTCCTTTACTATGATACTCACGTGTGCTGGCGTAATACTCAGGATCCTATACATTCATTTCACCTTAATATTTAATATTTCCCTATAGCTCAGTGGTAGAGCTCTAGACTTTGAAGCACTAGGACGACGGTTCAAATCCAAAATTACTCGAGGTCCCCTGATGAGTTCATATTTCATAATCTTGGTCAGCGCCATAATCTAAAGTCAAGCAACATCGGGTGGCCGCTTGGAACGTGGTGCTAGACCGGAAGTAAATGCAAATCAGACCTGAAAATTCTCCCATAAGAAATACATGGAAAAATGATGGATTTTGCTGTACAATCGGCATAGCTTATCTACTTTTTTGAAATATTATTTAATTTTTCTATTAATTGTATGGTGACGTCATTACCTTAAATCTGTATTTTACCCCATCTGTTTTAATATTTTTTAGGTATACCCCCGTGTATTTTTTTTTTGCTTGAGAATTGATATATTATAATTGATTTATTGCTTGGTACTTTGTATTATTATTATTATTTTAGGGATTTTTTGATTTATGGTATTTTTCAGAACTCCCAACCTGCTGATTGGTTCGTAGTAGCAGATGCATTTGGTAAAATATAATTTATTCCTTTGGTGCTGTACTTTTAGATTAGTTTTTACCATCACTGTTGGCAACAGCTTTATTAGATTATTTTAGGTATTTTTTATCAGCATGCTGTTATTTTACAAATACAAAAACAGGTAGGATGTGTGGGGTAAATTTATGTGTTTTAAAATCATATCGCAACTATTGTTTGTTCTGAATAATTCAACAAGGCGTGTATAACAATAGGTATAAGTTTTAATCAAACGATTTTTGCTGTAAATATATAGAAATGTATTTTTCTAGGCGGTTTGTTAACAACCATCTACGTCATCCACCCACGGCATATACCGGACGGGTAAGTGCTATTTTTATTAATTCACACAATTAATTTATACTTACCTTGGACGCTGTATTGGCTTTGAAATGTGACTCTGTATTTACCTGATAAAAATAAAATTTTGATTAGTTAAAAATTAAACATCTACAACCTATTTAAGCGCTTAAAGTTGCGATCAGATTAAATGAATCGGTTTCAGTACATGCAATAGTTGCGGTTTTTTGTTTAAATAATAAATTGGGGTGCTAAGTATATATTTTACTATAATTTATGTGGGTAGCAACCCTAATTTTGAAAATATTGCCCGAGCGCCAAAAGTCAGTGCATAAGACAAATTCATTTTTATCTGATTGCTTATTAGGCGGACTTAAATAGTAAATATATCAGTTTCTGTACACACAATATTTGCATCTCTTTGTTTAAGTGATAGATTGGGGCGTTAAGTATATATTTTACTATAATTTATGTGGGTAGCAACCCTAATTTTGGAAATATTGTCCGAGCGCTTTGTGCCGGACCCATTTATGGTTTTTTGTTTAATTGATAAATTGGTGTGTTAAGTAAAAGGACCAGAGCTTTGACAACAAAGACTGTGTCCACTTTTAAGAGGTAGCCTTGCTCTAAGCTATATACCAACAGCTTGGAGGCTAATTAGAGTAGCATTCATCCCTAAACCTGGGAATACCGAACAGGATCTTTTAGACCAATAAATCTGATGTTGTCAGGCTAAAGACCCTAGAAAATTAGCTGGACAGGCACATCAGGAAGAACGCACTTACGAACAGACCTCTACATAAGGACATATATACATACACAGCAGGTAAGTCCACAGAAACAGCATTACATAAGTTTGTAGAGAAAGGCGAATATGCGCTTAAATACAAGGAGGTACTAATGTGTGCGTTCCTGAATATAGAAGGAGCATTTGACAACACTTCCCTTACATCTATCTCAAGCGCGTCGAGGCGCAGAGGGATCGACACCACAAGCTGCAGGTGGCAGATCAGTATATACTTCAATTCTTGAAGAAACTCTTGTAGCTCGGGTATCGGTACTGCTATGGAAAATTGCCATAGACGACCTAGTAAATGTCCTACATCTGGAAGGGCACTTAACACTGGGATACGCAGATGATCTTTTCATTATGCCCAAAGAAAATTTAACAACACTGTTGGGAATAAAATGCAACAGGTCCTAAACGTAGTCATCAGATGGACAGGAAAGAAGGAACTAAACATCAGCCCTTTCAAATCAGCCAAAGTCGCCTTTACCAAAAAAGGATAAAACTAGATCAAGATTGTGGAAGAGGTAAATTATTTGTTAGTGTCATCCTAGACTCTAAACTTAACTGAAACCTACATCTACAGAAAATTAGAAAGAAATCGGAGATTACTCTTATGTTAATTAGACGCCATCAGGGAAAAACATGGGGCCTTAAACCAAACATACTTTATTGGTTATACACCATGGTGGTAAGACCTTTGATAACATACGCATCGGTATGGTGAACAAAGAACTGCTGTTACAAAACTGGCCAAGGTACAAAGACTTGCTTGCAGAACAGAAGCAATTAAACAACCCCAACAACAGCCATGAAGTATCTCTTGGTCCTTCGACCACTTAACCTCATAGTGATGGGAGAAGCAAGAATGACAACTTTAAGGTAAGAATTACAGATCGAAGCAAGTGGCGAAAACCTGATCTCCCAAGTACGGTTAGATACATCATATGGATCCAACACCGGCCAGGAAACTAGAGCGGGTGTGTGCAGTGAAATGAGAAACTTACAATTTTTCTTGAAACACAGAGTTCTGCACTGTGCAAAAGAAAATAACAGGGGACTTTATAAAAAACAAGCATAATAACAGACAGCCAGGCATCACTAGGGGCACTAGCGAATCCCAATGTAATGTAAAAGCTGATATGGGAATGCCAAAAAGCACTGGAAGTCATGGAAGAACACAACAGGGTAACTCTCCTGTGGGTACCATGAATTTTGGAAATAGAAGGGATCATCCACACCATACTTTGGACCAAAACTTGCCCTTGGAGAGACCAAAACCACAACACGAGCGCAAATCAGGAAATGGATCCGAAACAGACACGAGGAATACTAGGGGAGCATCAGTAGAGTAAGACATGGAAAAGGCTTTATGAAGGGTCCATCCAAAAGAACGAAGGAAGGACTACTCAGACAAACTAGGAAAAGACTTTGCATAACATTAGGGGTGCTAACAGGCATGGTAACCTAAGTGCAGGGAAGAAGGCCTGTCGGTTAATCCACAAAAGACCGTTATCGTTCCCTTCAGAAAGAAAAGAGCACTAAGGGCACTCAGATGTCCAAAGCTCAATGGAGTGGAAATCCCCTTTTCAAAAGGGGTCAAGTATCTAGGAGTCCTTTTTGGCCAAAAGATGAACTGGGGACCACACCTCAACAAAGTTGTTCAAAAGGCAAAAATCGCCCTCGGGAGATGTCGCAGGCTTTGTGGAAAAAGCTGAAGACTTAACCCAAAGATAAACCTGTGGTTGTATAAAAGTATAAAATGGTAATAAGACCCATGATAACCTACGGCTAAGTTGCCTGGGGGGCAAGGGTCACGCAGACCGTAGCAACCAGACAACTTCAAAGTGTGCAAAGGCTAGCATGCGTATGCATCACGGAAGCTATGAGAACGACCCCAACCGCAGCCCTGAAAGTGCTGCTAAACCTGCCACCACTCCACATTTACATACAGGGAGAAGTAAAGGCGGTACTCTATAGACTCAAACGAAGTCAAAGTCCAATTATAGGACATCAAAGGATCTCAAGATGGGAAATAGATGGGGACCAAGAGGTCAGCTCATTGTTTGAGATGCCCTCGGACAGGTCAACCTCTGGTTTCATCTTCAACAGACACTTTCGAATTGTCATACCATATAGGGAGGACTGGAAAGAAGGCATTTCAATCAAAACCGATCATATCTGGTATACACATGGCTTCAAGACCAACAAGGGAGTAGGAGCTGGCATGTATGGAGACACGCCTAGAGAAAAGATAACCTTATTGGTCAGCACGCCACGGTTTTCCAAGCGGAAATCGCAGCAATAATGCATTGTTCCGTGCTGATTAAAGAAAAAGGGAGTAAAGAAAAAAACATCGTCATTTACTCAGACAGCCAAGCGGCCCTGAAGGCCATCAATTCTCCAAAGGTTAATTCCAAACTAGTGGGGGACTGTATACAGGCCCTGGATAAAGTCGGCTTGACAAACAAACTTACGGTAGCCTGGGTACCAGGCCACGAGAGCCACCCGGGTAACGAAGAGGCCGACGAGCTAGCCAAAAGGGAATCAGCCATGGAAATGATAGGCTCGGAGCCATTCTGTGGAATTTCGGCAGGCCTCCTTAAAGCATCTATCAAGAGCTGGGTAGACAGAGAGTTTCAAAGCTGCTGGTTACAAACACCAGGACAACGACAGGCAAAGCAGTTTATTAAGACCTGCTCGGCCAAGTTTACCTTGGACCTACTGAGCCACAGTCGTAAAGTCGTATAGATAATGGTAGGTCAACTAACAGAACATTGCATACTCAGCAAGCACCTGGAAAGAATAGGCCTGGTGGAGGATAGCCTGCGTAAGTTCTGCCAGGAGGCTGAAGAAACAGCCGTACATGTGTGGTGCCACTGTAAAGCACTATGTAAGGCTTAGGTTTACTAGGCATGGTGCGGAAAAGTCAAAACCGGCAAGATATATGGAGTGGCCAGTGTCAAGACTTTGGAGTCTAGTTAAGAAGACGGGCCTGGTCAAGGTACTCTAAAGAACTGTTA
Organism: Listronotus oregonensis; assembly: GCA_019359885.1. Taxonomy (NCBI): domain Eukaryota; kingdom Metazoa; phylum Arthropoda; class Insecta; order Coleoptera; family Curculionidae; genus Listronotus; species Listronotus oregonensis. Next base: position 22,226 of record JAHBCN010009190.1, on the reverse strand, counting down.
CGTTCTATACCCTATTAAAGAATTTTAATGAATTCTTAAAGTACCACCTAAAAATATTACCTACCCTTAAGAATGCGGCCAACGTAACATATGCTCGCGACTGCTAGTTGGCGTGGGAGTGGGTCAAATCTTGACCAGGGCTATATAAAAAAATTTAAACCCGCAAACCCAAACTAGAAGGTCCTCGATATCAAGAATCCTTAAGGGTAATTGATAAAAAAAAATAATAAAAGCTAAATAAATAGGTTTGGTTGAGGTATTTCGGGCAATAAGACACAGTCTACTTCTGTTAGACAATGAACACATTTATTGGGCGCTGAGTTACAGGTAGCTCTTGACGAAACGGTAAGTAAATGTCAAAAAAAAAACGGTTTATAATGAGAATTTTTAAAATATGATAACTCGATATTAACATTAATTTATAAATTGGTCCATAGGATGAAAATAAAATTTACAATGGGGCGTATAGCGTACATAACCCAGACTAAACCATACAAGGCAAGTATCCCATAAAAATAAGCCAATAATGGTCAGATGGTGTAATTTAAACAAGGCTTTGACACCGCAGAAAAGATTTTTTTATTTTTCCTTTTAAATTCAGTACATCACATTAGCAGGTCAGTAGAAGTCAGCCATTACATTATAATTTTCCATGTGCCTTATATGGGAAAGCTAGGCTACCGCTTTATAAAAGAAAAGTATTAAATAAACAGTCAAGTGTATAATACGACAAATTTTCAAAATATCATAATACTTCAGGATCAAAGTGAGGTTCAATGTCAATAAGTTACAAAATAAAAAGAAAACAAAAAAATCAGATTAGGTAAACCTTGTACGCGTGTACCATGGTATACGGGAACGCAGTATTACACACCAATATGTATCATTAATTTATCACCAATATTAAAAATGAATCGCTAATAATAAGTCGACAATGCCGCAAAATAAAGAAACATAGTTTCATGTAAAAGTAAGTGAGGAAATTTATAAGTAAACTGAGTATTTTAAGCATTCAAAATGAATAAAGAAAACATGTTGCAACAAGCATGACCATAATTGTTTAACCACTGCTAATTGCAATCGGAAATTAATATTATTGCAGCAAGTTAACCAAAATAAAACGCTGAAAGAAAAAGAGAAAAAAATGGTCGATAATTTGATTATTAAAACAATTTTTATCATTTCATTATTCAGACAATTTAAATTATGATAATCCGATCATTGCAATAATTCATAATGGAATAACTCGATTCTTAACATAAAGCGATCAGGTCCATCACTAATCATAACATATGGCATTGCAACTCCGGCAACAGATGTTCATTTAAAATATCATTTTAAAGTCAGGGCAGTAACCTGTATGCACCCAATAATAAAAAACACTTATCTACACATTTAACGCCACAAATCCATAGCAGCCTGGGACCAAATCACCAGGGCGTCGTGACGCAGCTCACAACCAGTGGGACCCCACGAACCATAATGGCCCGTACCCCTCGGGTAGATATAGAAGTAAATCCAGTAGTGGAAAAAAGAGAAATCCAGAAGTGGAAAATAAAAACCCTAAAAGAGAACAACTTCTTAGACTCTTTTAGTACATTGGGTACCGACTTGGTACCAAAAAAAAATGAAAATTAAAATCCCAAAGCCTTGTCGACAAAATGGCGACTGCAAGGCATTTTTTTTACATTTATTAATTTTAGCCCCTCAAATGCCATGTGGCTTTTTAATATAATCCCCCTTAGTAGACATTGGGGCACTTCTGACAGACAGGCCGACTTCCGGTCCATGACGTCATTATTTAGGAATCTTGGGCTACGCCTATTTTAGAGTATTGCGCATGCGTGTCATCTGTCAAATGTCATCTGTCAAAAGTCACCTGTCATCTGTCACCTGTCAAATGTCAAACGTCACCAACGCCATCTTGGATCTCTGACGTCACTATTTAGGAAATGTAGGTTAGCTATATATATTAACGTACTGAGCATTAGTCATCTGATGAATTAATTAAATAATTAAAAAAAGTTCATGCAGGATTCGAACCACCTAGCGCCTCGTCCTGATTCCAACGCCTTAAACCCTGCGGCCACCGGGGCATATTAAATAGTATTGGTTAAATTGCGTATAGTAGAAGAGACGTAAATAATTAGGAATCTTAGGCTACTACTATTTTAGAGCACTGTGTATGTGTTAAAAAAAATGGCGGCTGTCAGCTGTCAAATGTCAAACCTAACATGTGGGGCCCTGTGTTTAATCACCAGGCCTGGGACTTAAGAGCAGAACATTATAAACAGACGCTGCGAACGTCATTGGTGTTTTGCTGGTTGTATAATTTATTTAGGAATCTTAGTCTAACTATATTTTAAGATATTACGCAAGTGTCACGAAGGTGTATTAAAAATAAATGTTAAATAGTTGTAAACATAAAAAAATTATACAAAAGGACCAACAGGATTCGAGTCGTCCTATTGTTTCAAAGTCCAGTGCGCTACCACTGAGTTATGAGATAATATTATTTATTGTTGTGAAATAGATGTATAGTAGAAGATAATTAGGAATTAAATAAAAAGTCTATGCAGGATTTGAACCAGAAGGCACATCGTCTTGTCCTAACGGCCACCGAGGATATTAAAGGTTATTATATAGAAAAAAAATGGCGGCTGCCCCTTTTTATATGTCTGACGTAATTAAATATTTAGGAATCTTGTGCGACGTGTTATTTAGGGTGTGGTCAATCTGTCAAGTGTCACCGTCAACCTCGCCCTATAGTAAATTGATCATTGCGCTCTTAGTATTAGGCCTAAAGGAATAAAACTTAGCCAAAGAATAGTTGTTTACGTTAATAATTTCAAGGCCAAATGTCAAACGTCAAACCTAACATGTAGGACCCTTAGAGCCCGTAGAGCCTTAAGAGTTAAATTCTAAACTTCCAAAAGGTTTTATACAGAATATTACTATTATTATTATTAAAAAGAATACTTAGTTAATTTATTTAGTCCGCCTATGGCTAACTATCATTCGCTAGAAAATAATATTTAACAAGTCCAAGCGTGGTCCTTATATGTTTTTCGCTTATATCTTAGCTCCTATTTGTCGGATCAATGCCGTTTTTTCTCTAAATGATTTAGGGTGTTGAAATACACATATTAGTTGTTTAAATTTAATATTAGCATAAAGCCTTTTTGGCAACACTATGTATACCTTTTTTATTTATCAACAGATTTAAATAATTCTTTTTTATTCCAATTCAGGATGTTAAAACATACATATTTGATGTTTAAATTTAATATTACCATAAAGCCCTTTTGGCAATACTATGTATAATTTTTTATTTAATATTCGATTGAAATAATTTATTTTTATTCTAATTCAGTATGTTAAAACATACATATTTGATGTTTAAATTTAATATTATTCTAAAGCCTTTTTGGCAACACTATATATAACTTTTTACTTATCAACAGATTTAGATAATTGTTTTTATTCTAATTCAGGATGTTAAAACATACATATTTGATGTTTAAATTTAATATAAGCATAAAGCCTTTTTGGCAACACTATGTATAACTTTTTTATTTATCAACAGATTTAAATATTTCTTTTTTATTCCAATTCAGGATATTAAAACATACATATTTGATGTTTAAATCTAATATTACCATAAAGACCTTTTGGTAACACTATGTATAACTTTTTTATTTTATATTCGATTGAAATAATTTATTTTTATTCTAATTCAGTATGTTAAAACATACATACTTGATGTTTAAATTTAATATTATCTTAAAGCCTTTTTGGCAACACTATATATAACTTTTTACTTATCAACAGATTTAGATAATTGTTTTTATTCTAATTCAGGATGTTAAAACATACATATTTGATGTTTAAATTTAATATAAGCATAAAGCCTTTTTGGCAACACTATGTATAACTTTTTTATATATCAACAGATTTAAATAATTCTTTTTTATTCTAACTCAAGATGTTAAAACATACATGGTCCAAATTTAATATTGGCATAAAGCCCTTTTGGCATCACTACGTATAACTTCTTTTATTTATCATACGATTGAAATAATTCGTTTTTAAATAAATTCCAATTTTTCTCCACCCTCTATCAAATTATAGACTTTCGGTCAAAATTGCAAAGCCTTAATGAAAAACATTTATACAATTTAACAACTTTACTTATACAGCGTTTTAACTAAGATTAAAGTACAAACTATAGATTTAAAAATTCTTTTAGGTAAATGATTAGTAGTTTAATTTAAGAAAGTATACGTTTCTATAAATATTTAGACAAATCATTAGTATTAGAATTTTAACGGTAAACATGTAATACAGGAGTTACGGAATAGATGTTTCACTAATTGTTTGAAACAATCATTTAGTAAGTTTATTACATTATTACGACTTAGCCATCAGCGATTAAAGGTATGAGGTCAGAAGGGCTTTGTTTAACTGTATATTTTGGAAAATAAATAAACAAGATGCAATCATACAAAATTTTTATCTCTCTACCATAAATGCGCTTTCAACTCACAGAATATTACGAGTATTAATTTTCATAAAATAAATGCAATTGAAAATTAGAAGTTTATTCGCTTATTTCCAAATAACAGCACTGTTTTTCCAAATAACAGTATTTTAAATAAGAGCCCTGTATTTTCAAATAACAGCCCTGTATTTCCAAATAACGGCACCGTTTTTCTAATAACGGCACTGTATTTCCAAATAACGGCACCGTTTTTTAAATAACGGCACCGTTTTTCTAATAACGGCACTGTATTTTCAAATAACGGCACCGTTTTTCGAAAAACGGCACTGTATTTTCAAATAACGGCACTGTATTTCCAAATAACGGCACTGTATTTTCAAATAACGGCACCGTTTTTCGAAAAACGGCACTGTATTTTCAAATAACAGCCCTGTTTTTTTAATAACGGCACTGTATTTTCAAATAACGGCACTGTATTTCCAAATAACGGCACTGTATTTTCAAATAACAGCCCTGTTTTTTAATAACGGCACTGTATTTCCAAATAGCGGCACTGTATTTTCAAATAACAGCCCTGTTTTTGTTTATTAACGGCACTGTATTTTTAAATAACGGCGCTGTTTTTCTAATTTTCAAATAACGGCACTGTATTTTAAATAATGGCCCTGTATTTCCAAATAACCGCACCGTTTTTCAAATAACAGCACTGTAAGTTTTGGTTAGTTAGTAGTTTAGAGGTAAATAAATTTAGGTTAGGTGTGTTTGGCGCCAAACACTCCTAACCTAAATTTATTTACCTCTATAACAGGGGCCTTATACCTGGTTCGAATCCTGCATGAACTTTTTTTTAATTATTTAACAATAACAAATGCTTTATAATACAACGTTTCCATATTTAACCAACATCATCGTCATCATCGGGATGCCGATAGTGAAATAAACTGAGTAGCAAAATAACTGAATTCATTCGAACACATTGTTACATATTTTTAAATCGAAATTTACATGTAACAATTTCCCCCATTTCGTACAAAAAAAATCTAGAATATATATATGTATATTTTTTTTAACTAAAATTAAGTGAAATATATACAATAGTATTTGCTAAAACACGTCTGTTTATTAGTCTTCCAAATTCCCTGGATCCTTTAGGTCCTTAATGTGCCAAATCCCTTTTGAATTTCCAAACTCATCCTGCAATTCATAAGTCCATGGAGAAACACGTTTACGAATAGTAAACGGGCCTAAATACTCGGGTGCCAGTTTTCGTGCGAAAAATTTCGAAGCGTCTGAGAGGGCGTAATTTTTCCGATAAACTGGCTGATTGGGAAGATATTCCACGTACCGACAACGCAGATTGTAACGCTCGACGCTCTGCTTTCCCGCCACCTCTAGGCGTAACCTAACATCGTCAAATATCTTACCCATCACCTCTGAGCGGCGTTTGACGCTAAGTTCAGTTTGCTCATCTACTTCTGGGATATTCTTCTGCTTATATTTATCCCCAAATAAAATCCAAATAAAATCATTTGTCGTCCAAAGTTGACAAAGTAAGGACTAAGCTTTGTAGTCTCATGAGTCGAAGTACGAAGTGCGCAAGCCATCTTGTCTATGTTAACATCCCAATCTCTATGATTATCCGAAATGTACTCTATTATTATCCGAAATGTACATGCTCAGCATACTTTTCAACGTCCGATTTACTCTCTCAGTTGGATTTTCTCGAGGATGGTAGTTCGCATTGAACTTCAGTCGAATTTTATAAGTTTCAGCCAGCCTCAAAAATGGTTTTCCACGATATTGTGGTCCATTATCACAAAGATTAGTGGAAAGAACTCCGAACAACAGAAAAACGTTCTGTTCGATAAAACGACAAACCGCTTCTGATGAGGCTCTGCGAAGTGGACAAAGGAACGAAAATTTACTGTGGTAGTCTGTTACCACTAACAGAAATGTGTGTCCTTGTTTTGATCTTGGCAAGGGTCCTAGAAGATCCGTGGAAATAACTTCCCAAGGTCGTTGAGGCTTAGTATGCGTGACCATTTTTGCTTTTGGAGGTCCAGTCTGTGATTTGTGCTGTAAACAAGTTACACAACGACTGACGAATCTCGAAATGTCGTTCCTCATCTTAGGCCAATAGAATTTCTCAGCGATACGTGAAAAGGTCTTGTATACGCCCATGTGCCCCGACGTGGGTGGTTCATGAGCATCTACTATAACCTTTCTTCTATCTTCCTTGGCAACCACTTTCTTCCAGTTGTCTACTTCGGGTCCTAGTTCAGGGTAGTTACACCTTACAAACTTCCACAGTCCGGTACTACTTATTCTCCACCCAGGAAACTTTAAAGGTTTCGACTTAACTAAACCCATCATCTTTGTATACCATTTATCTTTCACTGGCGGTGAGTCAGTATCTATTAAATCAAGTTTCGGAACTGCTCTACTAAGCATGTCCGGAACAACGTGTTCTTTGCCCTTCCTATGGATAAGAGTAAAATCGTACTGTTGCAACTGTACCTGCCATCTCGCAAGTCTACCAGTGGGTTGTTTCATGTTTTGCAGCCAAACCAAAGAATAATCGTCAGTAACAACAGTAAAACTGACAAGATCCAAATAGGGACGCAACTTACCAAGTGACCATACTACCGCAAGACACTCCCGTTCTGTAGTAGAATAGTTTTGTTCTTGCCTGGTAAGGCTCCGACTCAAATAGCTTATAACCCTTTCTGTGCCATCTGGTTGTGGTTGTGTCAGGACTGCTCCAAGTCCATATCCAGAACTATCACACTGGACAACAAAGGGTAGTTTATAATCAGGACAGCTTAATACTGGTGCTTGAACCAAACATTCCCTAATTTTCCTAAACGCTGATTCGCACTCCGGAGTCCATTCGAACCTTTTAGATTTTCGCAGTAATGCTGTGATAGGTGATATAGCTGTAGAAAAATCTTGAATAAACCTTCGGTACCAAGAGAAGGTGCCCACAATACGCCTAACCTCTGTAACACTTCTGGGTGCTGGAATTTCCAACATGGCTTTGACCTTATCAGCATCAACGTGCAAACCATGCCTATCCACTACATATCCTAGATACTTCATCTGAGGCCGACAGAACTGGCATTTCTCTCTACTGACTGTCAAATTGGCTTCACGAAGTCTCTTAAATACCTCTTCTAGAATTTTAAGATGAGTTTCGAAGTCCGGCGTCACTATAACGATATCATCCAAGTAAACAAAAACGTGAGGTTCTAGATCTGCTCCAAGCACATTGTGGATTAGCCTCTGCCAAGTAGCTGGTGCGTTATGCAGACCAAATGGGAGGCGTTTAAACTGGAAAAGGCCTCTATTTGGCACAGTAAAAGCAGTGAACGGTTTCGAAGATTCAGCGACAGGCACCTGCCAGTAAGCAGATTTAATGTCCAGACTAGAGAGATATTTTGCGTCTCTCAATTTATCAAGGGTATCGCTGACTTGAGGCAACGGGTAGCTATCCCTATCCGAGACGCTATTAAGTTTGCGAAAATCCACGCAAAATCTCTGCGAACCATCTTTCTTTTTCACCATAATGATCGGTGACGACCAAGGGCTTTTACTAGGCTCGATAACGCCGAGTTTAAGCATCTCTTCCACCTCCTTGTCTATAAGCTGTTGCATAGCTGGTGAGACACGATAATATCGTTGCTTAATAGGTCTTGACTTGGTTGTTATAACGTGTTCTGCTTGTCAGTACATCCCAATCGATCGCCCATAAGCGTAAAATTCCTATCCAACAATTCCTTTAAGCGTTCGTCTTCCTCTGTAGTTAAAATGGTTTCTTCGGACGTCTCCACCGCAGCGATTTCAGGCAAGTCGGAGAAAAACCATTCATCACGCCTTAAATCTGGCACCATACCCATAGAGCGCCAAAAATCAGCCCCTAAAATCAAAGTATGAGGCAGATCAGGTATGACTATAGTCTTGATTTAGCGAACTCTATCTCTCACTCTCATAGGTATTTCGCAAACTCCAATACTAGAACATCGTTGTCCATTTGCCACTCTACAAGTTGGGGTTTGACTCTTGTCCAACTTAAGTGATAAACTTTCCACTAATTTCCAACCAGTGCTTCCAAGAATTGTACGAGAAGCTCCAGAATCTACTATATCTACCCTAAGATATGGCCTTTCATCTCCTTGCGCATGTTCTAAGACAGGGGTCTCCAAACTTTCCAGCCTTAGGGCCATACTGATTACTCCAGTAAGTTCCGAGGGCCAAAACCATATTATCATTGTTGCCGGTGGTAAGAAGTGAAATAGTCCACTGATGAAAAAAAAGTCCGAAAAAGTACACAACGTTTAAAAAAGGCTGCAAATCGGCAACACTGCATATTATTAATTTTCCTGTCATTATCTGTAATTTCTAGATTAGTCGTAGAGTACGAGCCATGAGGAGTAACGTAACACGACATCTGGTGGACACAAGCGGAAATAGGTAGTACCTTCTATCGCTAACAGATGGCGCTAATAGCACGTACAGAATAATCTCGTTGGTTCGATAAAGTTCTGGTGTCTTCCACTCACTTCTAGATGGCAGTAATTGGAATATATAAGAAGGCTAGTGGCGCAACCACAAGTCAGTTCCTATGACACTGTTGTTAAATAAAATATTGCATACCTCCTTAAAACGTGTTTGTGCCTGTTTAATTTTAAGACATCTTTATAACAGTATTTTGATTTGAATTGTTCCTTTTGTGTGTGAATTAGTAGTATGGAAAAGAAGCGAAAAATTGATAGTGAATGCAGAAAATTCAAAGATCAGTGAAACATTCAGTATTTCGTAATTGAGTCCAGAAACAAGGCGCTATGTTTGATTTGCAATGAAAGCATAGCCGTTCTCAAAGAATATAACATTAAACGTCATTATGAAACAAAACATTTTCAAAATTACTCAAAATATGCAGGAAGTTTGCGGACAGAAAAATTCGAAGCTATGCAACGCGGATTGAAATCGCAGCAATCTTCATTTACAAAACTCAAAACTGAACAAGAGGCTGCAACTCGTGCCAGCTTTCGTGTGGCTCTTGAAATTGCAAAACGTGGAAACCATTCACCGATGGAGAAATGATCAAAGAATGCATAATTGCAGTAGCCGAAGAAATGTGCCCTGAAAAGGTAAATTTATTAAAAACTGTCAGTATGTCAGCAAACACTGTGGCTCGAAAGGTAGAAAACATCGCTGAAAATATATCCTCTAAACTGTTCGACAAAAATGGACATTTTGAGTGGTTTTCTTTGGCCTTGGATGAGTCAACGGATGTGTCAGATACTGCTCAGGTGTTGATTTATATTCGAGGAGTAGATAAAAGCTATGAAGTGCACGAAGAACTTCTTGATATGTATGTATTCATGGCACAACTACTGGTAGAGATATTTTTAAAGGAGTTGAAATGGCCATTAATCAAAAGAAACTTCGAGAAAAACTTGAAATGTATTACAACTGATGGAGGCAAAAACATGAGTGGGAAAGATAAAGGAGTGGTCGCTCTTGTGTCAAAGGCTGTAGAAAATGACGGTGGTTCAAATCCATTAGTCTTACATTGTATCATTCATCAACAGTCTTTGTGCGGAAAATGTTTGGATATGTCTGACGTTCTGAAACCAGTCATATCAACTGTTAATTTTATCAAATCTTTTGGGATGAATCACCGACAATTCCGACAATTTATTGAAGAGATTGGAGAAACTGACTTACCTTATCATACTGCCATACGCTGGCTTAGTTGTGGGAAAGTCCTTCAGCGCTTTTTTGAACTTCGAGCAGTGATCGAAATTTTTTTGAATGAAAAGCATTGCCCTCTTACTGAATTACATAACAACGCATGGCTGTGGAAGTTAGCATTCTATGTTGATTTGACAAAACATGTGAACGAACTGAATTTGGGATTGCAAGGAGAAAACCAGCATCTTCCTGATTTATACACTAATATCAAATCATTCCGGAAGAAATTGAGACTGTTTCAATCACAACTACCAAGTAAATGTTTTTCACATTTTAAAACATGTGAAATATTCAGCCACACTACTGAGACTGAGTTTCCTATCGATTTTGCAATCGAAACTTTGAGTGTTTTGAAGGTAAATTTTGATACTCGTTTCTCGGACTTTCATGCCATTGCGAATCAAATTAAGATTGAAACCCTAGCCCCGGAACTTCAAATGGAAATGATTAATCTACAACGCAGTGATATAATTAAGAACAAATATCAAAACTCATCTTTGTTGGAATTTTATAAGAGTCTTCCACTGACACAATTTGATAATTTGCATAAATTTGCTCGTGATCTGTTTTCTGTTTTTGGTACTACTTATTTGTGTGAGAAAACCTTCTCCAAAATGAAGTACACAAAAAATGTTTACAGATCGAAATTAACTGATGAGCATCTTAAATCTTTTTTAATAATTGGTACAAGTAAAATTAGTCCACAACTACAAACTATTGTCAGTGGAAAATCTCAATTACATAAATCTCATTAGTATTTCATATGTCATTATGTTTGTTGTAAGTTATGTGATTATTTAAAATGTATAAAATGTTAGTTGGATTTATTTCAACAATTTGTTAGTTATTATATACTGAAGTTAAATTTTCTGCATATTATACATGTCTTTACTCATTACAATTCTGTGTTTCTTTATCCAACTTATCACAAAAACAATAACAATAAGCCTACAAGAATGTTATGAGTTAGGGGAGTTAGCCCATGACCATATCAATGTAGATGTCATATTAATAATTAATTATTCAACATAAAATTAGAATACTTCAGTAAACTAAATTTAATTTGCTATAAAAATTATTTGTTCTCTAAAAGGAGTTTTCAAGTATGCTAGCTCTCCGCGGGCCGGACAAAATCTGTCCGCGGGCCGGATGTGGCCCTCGGGCCGTAGTTTGGAGACCCCTGTTCTAAGACAAAGTCAAGTATTGGACGTAGGCTACAATTGCTTGCGCTCTCTAGGTCAGAAACTTGACCTAGGAGCGCCTTCCGTCGTTTCCCGACCTACAATTAGGACAAGTCTTCACAGTCACTCCTTCCTTTTACAACGGAAACAGAACTTTGGTTTCGGCAGCGCGCAACCAACAGCTCGGTGGCCAGGTTTCTTACAACAAAAACAGATAACTTCTTTATTTTCCGAAGTAGCGTTTGCCTCCTGAACCCGCACGGTAGATATATTTGGTTCTTCATCAACGTAAGCCAAGTCTGGTTCCAACAAATTCCCACGCCTGGGAGGCTGTGCATAGTTCTCAACTGATTCTCTCCTTTCCTCCAAACGCCTACACACTGTACGGAGTTGGCTTATTGAGGTAATATCAACCAAAACTAGTTGGCTTTGATAAGTTGTGTGTGCCAAGTTCCTTACGAGAATTTTCAATCTTGCTTCTTCCGAAATTGGACAAGTAAGTCTCTTGAAATAACCTGACATCACAGCTAAATAAATTCATATACTTTCCTTAGGTCCTTGAGTCCCCTTACGAATTTCTTCAAACAATTTCTCGTTATAATTGGTAGGTTGAAACTCCTCACTCATCCCAGGTGGAAACCTCGCTTCGATAGGCTATATAGAATTGATATGCCTTACCTACAAATAAATCAATTCCTGAGTCTAAAAGCACTTCTTTCGGAACATGTCTGGCAACTCGAAGTTCCTCACACTTCTCCAAGAAAGCACTAAGAGAAAGTCCCTTCTTGTCTCCTGAGAACTGAAGATTCCATTTACTTGGGAATACTGACCGGGTAAAAGTCGTTCTTGTGTTTGCTATCGCCGCATTCGGGCTAAGAGCAGAAGAATTTGCTGCTTGCTGTAGATTTGCAGCAAAGCTTTTCTCACCTTCATCTTCGGTATCGTTGTCATCCTCTTCCTGGAGCGCACTAGATCCACCAGCCTCGTTTTCTAAAAGATCCAAGGAAGGCGGAACCAACTGCTTGCTTCCTTCAAATTTCTCAGCCTGATCAGTCAGTATCTTTAGCAAGGTAAGAGTCATAGCAACCCATTCGGATTTACTCTTTGCCTTGGCTGGAGAAGATCCCGGATCCATATTATCAAGCCTGTTCAATACATGCGAGAGCTTTGTTTGATACTTTTTGAAATTTCCGCTTTTTGTACTCGCCGAAAATTTAGCAATAGCCGTTGTCAATATTTAATCTTCCTGTCCACGACTTCAGCATCTTCGTCAAAAGAATATGGGTACTCCGGATACTTTATACTTTCTCCAGTTTTCTCCATTTGGTAAGCAAGTGTCAAGCGATGCCTCACCTCTTCACAATTACCTCCAGCAATTCCTCTGACGGCGAGCTCATACGTAAGCTCATCCTGAGTTAGCCTGTTGACGTGTATTTTTCGTGACATGATGGAAAACTAATATATTTCACAAAAAAAAAAACGGGCACTATTCACTCACCAAACGTTAATTTCACTTAATTCGAAAAGAAAACAAAATGTACACGTTCGCAAAAGCATGTGCAGTATTACCCCAAATCTCAACCAAACCTTCAGGACGTAAAAGAGAAATCAAATATGTAAAAATTTTCTAAAAAAATAGCAAAAATAGCCCCACGTTGGGCGCCAATTGTTACGTTTTATACCCTATTAAAGAATTTTAATGAATTCTTAAAGTACCACCTAAAAATATTACCTACCCTTAAGAATGCGGCCAACGTAACATATGCTCGCGACTGCTAGTCGGCGTGGGAGTGGGTCAAATCTTGACCAGGGCGCCACTAGTTTGTACCTATATAAAAAATTTAAACCCGCAAACCCAAACTAGAAGGTCCTTGATATCAAGAATCCTTAAGGGTAATTGATAAAAAAAAATAATAAAAGCTAAATAAATAGGTTTGGTTGAGGTATTATAGGGCAATAAAACACAGTCTGCTTCTGTTAGACAATGAACACATTTATTGGGCGCTGAGTTACAGGTAGCTCTTGACAAAACGGTAAGTATATGTCAAAAAAAAAAACGGTTTATAATGAGAATTTTTAAAATATGATAACTTGATATTAACATTAATTCATAAATTGGTCCATAGGATGAAAATAAAATTTACAATGGGGCGTATAGCGTACATAACCCAGACTAAACCATACAAGGCAAGTATCCCATAAAAATAAGCCAATAATGGTCAGATGGTGTAATTTAAACAAGGCTTTGACACCGCAGAAAAGATTTTTTTATTTTTCCTTTTAAATTCAGTACATCACATTAGCAGGTCAGTAGAAGTCAGCCATTACATTATAATTTTCCATGTGCCTTATATGGGAAAGCTAGGCTACCGCTTTATAAAAGAAAAGTATTAAATAAACAGTCAAGTGTATAACACGACAAATTTTCAAAATATCATAATACTTCAGGATCAAAGTGAGGTTCAATGTCAATAAGTTACAAAATAAAAAGAAAACAAAAAAATCAGATTAGGTAAACCATGTACGCGTGTACCATGGTTACGGGAACGCAGTATTACACACCAATATGTATCATTAATTTATCACTAATATTAAAAATGAATCGCTAATAATAAGTCGACAATGCCGCAAAATAAAGAAACATAGTTTCATGTAAAAGTAATTGAGGAAATTTATAAGTAAACTGATTATTTTAAGCATTCAAAATGAATAAAGAAAACATGTTGCAACAAGCATGACCATAATTGTTTAACCACTGCTAATTGCAATCAGAAATTAATATTATTGCAGCAAGTTAACCAAAATAAAACGCTGAAAGAAAAAGAGAAAAAAATGGCAGTATTAAAACAACGCTAGGTCATACCTGCTAAAAGAAATGGAGACAAAAAAAAACATAACTAGTGATGGGACAATTCAAAATATTATTAAAACAATTTTTATCATTTGACTATTCAGACAATGTAAATTGCGATAATCCGATCATTGCAATAATTCATAATGGAATAACTCGATTCTTAACATAAAGCGATCAGGCCCATCACTAATCATAACATATGGCATTGCAACTCCGGCAACAGATGTTCATTTAAAATATCATTTTAAAGTCAGGGCAGTAACCTGTATGCACCCAATAATAAAAAAAAACACTTATCTACACATTTAACGCCACAAATCCATAGCAGCCTGGGACCAAATTACCAGGGCGTCGTGACGCAGCTCACAACCAGTGGGACCCCACGAACCATAATGGCCCGTACCCCTCGGGTAGATATAGAATAAATCCAGTAGTGGAAAAAGAGAAATCTAGAAGTGGAAAATAAAAACCCTAAAAGAGAACAACTTCTTAACTCTTTTAGTACATTGGGTACGACTTGGTACCAAAAAATGAAAATTAAAATCCCAAAGCCTTTCGACAAAATGGCGACGCAAGCATTTTTTACATTTATAATTTAGCCCTCAAATGCCATGTGGCTTTTTAATATCATCCCCTTATGTACATAAAATAGCCTCTACATTGGGTACCAACTTGGACCAAAAAATGAAAATGAAAATCCCAAAGCCTTGTCGACAAAATGGCGACTGCAAGGCATTTTTTTTATATTTATTAATTTTAGCCCCTTAAATGCCATGTGGCTTTTTAATATTATCCCCCTTATGTACATAAAATAGCCTCTAAACGAATTTCATAAAAAAATATTAACGGCAATAAAAAAAATGGAAATTGTGTTACAAAAAAAAATGACAGCACCCCATGTCGCAGGTTGACTGCTAAACTACAATATATTACTTACTGGTGTTATAACCACCAACAATCACCATTAAACTAAGAAAGTAGGCTTTAAAACACAATATATTACCTTTAAGATGGGTAGGGTTTTAGACAAAATTGCTCTTCTCCTCCCCAGGAGCCCAATTAGCGTAAAATCCGGAGTACTCTCCGTCCACGTGGCAGCTAGACAGTTCCACAAAAAAAAACAGGCAATCCAACCAACACGTCTTCGTGGAAACTCACATAAACTAGACGAGCCACTTACATAAGGCCAACAAGAGTTAATCCCCTATCGGGAGAATTATTCAATTCAAACTTCTCTTTAAGGCGCTACATGCTAAAAGCACCTGCTCTGGTCAGAGCCTTTTTGTTAAAGAGGACGTTTAGTCCCTTCGTTCTCTTAAGGTAAAATCATTGCCCTACCAACCAATGTCTTAAGCCATTCCGCACTCGATGGCAGTACCGACCACGTCTGCCCAAGATGGCCGACGTAAGGTCACCCAGGTACACCAAACTTGCCAAACCAACAACTTCAAGCCTCCAATTGCATCCGTTACCCAATAATCCATCATCCCAAATGATCAAATACTACTTAAAAAGTTATATCGTTATGACATTCGATATTTAATTTGGATTAAGTATGACATCACCGGTACGCACAACGCAGGATCCCGAAAAACCAACATTCGCGTATTGGCCTCCAAATCCGGCCTTAGACAACACGGGTGCCTATGACATGAGCGTAGCCGTTGCCAAACCTATTCTTGACAGGTCATTGACCCCCTTATTTTAACTATATGGGCCTAATCGGTGGTCTAACTACGTAAAGATGTGTTAATACCTCGGATGACGCATAGGGTTATTTCATAATAAGGTTCAATTATAAGATTTTCAAGTTATAAGATTTAATTAAACAAATTATTTACCAACCACGTAGGTATTCTAGCTATCTGGCAACACTGCACTTGCTCACATGGTTGACACAGCGTGACAGGTTATGTATAAACAAACCGGCCAAAACAATGGTACAGATTAATTAAGTTAAACCAGCAACAACCTATGCCACTCCAACGAAAATGGATTTATATAATTGTTAAAAATTCGCCGTAAGGCTGGCTTATCGGGTATGAGAAACAGTGTAAATTTTTAGGTCTGAGTGGTAAAAAGTTCTAAATTAAATTAGTTTATTATTATTTTTATTTTTAAATTAGGTGGATGCCAGGCCACATAAATATGCCTTGGTGTTGTGTCAAGCAATTAAAAGTGTGAGGGAGCTAGAATACCTACTATAAATTTCGCTATTGTGCTTGAAAAGAATTCTTCGAACCCCTATCGAGTAAAGAAAAATCACTTTGGAGAACCAGGTTAGTTTTAAGGCATTAGGTGTTTTATTTTGTTAGGACTTTATGCCGATAGTGAAATAAACTGAGTAGCAAAATAACTGAATTCATTCGAACACATTGTTACATATTTTTAAATCGAAATTTACATGTAACAGAACGATAGGACAAACCACAACAAATCTGGCAAGGTTGCAGTGGTGGAGGTCATTTTTGCCACCTCCGCTCAAATAATCTAATCTAATCTAACCTAAGTGGACCTACACACGGTATGTTAATACTTAGGCCTTAGCCGTTGTGGACTGTCCCAATATAAAAAAAAACAAGATAGGCTCATTCAATGGGGACCCAAGTTGCAAAATGGGCGATGAGGGGAAAGAAACAGCTTACCACATCCTGTGCGAATGTGACGCGTTAAATCACAAAAGACCGGCATTATATGGGCAACCGAAAATGAACCCACAGGAAGATATCAACCATCAACCAATCAGTCTTGGGGTTAGGAAGGAAAAAGACCAGTGGGAGGATTGGTATATAGGAAAATGAATATTGATGGAGGATTAATATATAGGAAAATGAAAATTGATATATAGGCATGATTGGGCACAAAAAGCCCAGGAGTTTGCGCTGCCTTAGGTAGTAAATCAAGACGGCTTTTGGAAAAAAAAAAAACAAGAAAAAAAACTACATTATCATGACGTAATCTCTATGAACTATTGTACATAAAAACATCAGAGTTTTGGGATTTAATATGTAAAGTTAGTTTTAACAAGACGATAATAAATGAATGCAAATATCGTTTTAAACATTGTAAATATTAACTATTTAATGCATATGAATGCATTATATTACATATTTATAAACCAATTATTTTTTAAGGAAATATCTAATGCTACATCAAAAATAGATTACTCTAGCACAGTACCGAATTTATGGTTGTAAAAAATAATTTATTTTTAAGACTAGGGAACAATTGGCGCGTTTAAGAAGTAAGTGAGAGTGAGTAAGAGTAACATAACCTTAAACGTTTCCAATATACGTAAAAATTTTTGTATTGGGACAATATTTATAGTTTTACTAAATAGCAGATAGTAATTTACACGACATTTAAATTTATATCATCGCCTTGTAAGTTTTAAGTACAAAACCTTTTATAATAGCTATTTTTCTAATAACCCTGAAACGTATAGTTTAGTGCTCTAAACGTATCCAATGTTTTTATTAGTATTTGAAGTGACAGTGCGTCATTGACATTATACTTTATGTGCTCTGTTCGATTGTTGATTTGAATCAGTTTACAAAACGTTTAACAAAAGTTTTTAAATTTTACAATCCAATAAAAAGAGATGGAGTCACCTCAAACTGCCATATAATCAATCACGCAACAACAAAGAGTTAGGCGCTCAGTCCCAATGTTGCCAATGCAATCAGATCTTGGAACTGTCATATAAACAATAGTGTTCGGACTACGTCCTAGACAGTGGGTGTCAACCCAGGTAAGTTTAACGACGGTGGTTCTGCACACTTACTTCTTTGGTTGACACGCTAGCTCTATCGCCAAACAAACCCAAACCCTTCCTAGCCTGGAGACGGGCTGCTCCGCAGGAAAAAATCAGCATGTGGTAAGATAATACCGTGGAAGGCCATGACGTGAATGGCTGGTTGACGTGGGCATGGATCTATTGGGGGAGAAGGTTGAGAGCTCATTCTCTCGCTTCGAATTGGGATCCCTGGCTTAAACATTGAGCTTTGAGCGTCTCATTCAGTTTAACATCGCCTTGCAAATTATCGTCTGTCTCACGATAACGCTAACTTTTGCTTTGGTAGCTGTAGACACTGGTTTCGTTTTTTTGAAATCTCCGAATCGGATGGGTATCATCCACCTATGACGACGTTCTTCTAATTAGAACTGTCCTATCAATAAATGTTTATATTTAAATCGACGCTGCCCATATTAATACAAAAACAAATATTTTTTAATACTTTTATTTACATTTTCAAGGTGATTTTCTGAATTAAATTTTTTAAATTTGGCAATTTGTGTACGTTCTTTCAAAACAAAAAGTCGTTATTTCCTACAGTCTCTGAAAATTGAAACTTGGTAAAACTTGGTTGTGGCTGTGTGCACGTTAGTATTTCGTGCAAATTTTTTATTTATAACAATCATAGCAGAGCGCTTTCGGTTTAACCATCATCAGTGCTATTCGTCGTCAAGCTGGAGTCGTAGCAATTTGAGCAAACAAAACATGTAGTAGGACCTTAGTAAACTATCACATTATTAATTAATATAAAATAAAAGTCAAAACAACAGTTAGTTGGGTTAAATTTGTCTTTACTAAAGGGTGAATTTTTTTTAAAAAGACTACACATTTATACCATTTTTTGAAAATTGAGTTCATTAAATTCGCTTTTAAGTTTTTGTGGAGAATATTTGGATGATGTTATTTGAAACCTAAATACCATTGAAAAAATATTAAAATAAAAACAAAGTTTTTTTACTTACTGTCACTTTATTTAGTTTTATTTAAGTTTAAAAACATATTATTCTTATTAGAAAATCTGTTACAATGTGTGAGACATTCTTTACATAAATGAGAGTTTAATGTAAGTTTGCGTGTACTCATTGATGTACCTATAACGAATATGGTTTTGTTTGGTCAAATCTTTTTAAACTAGTCTTCATACATTTTTAAGTTTTTTTTTAATATTAGCGTTTAATTTCGGAACTCCTATTTTGTGTCCTGAAATCTTCTGAATAATATTTTAAATGTCTGTCACCACAAAACATTCGTCTTTTAATGCTTGGATACATTTTTTTTTTAAAAGTGACCATTTAATTGTTTACTGCATATTAAACATTCCTATTTTAATTTTTTTTAGAAAGGAGACCATATAAGATCTATGAAAATATTCCACTTTAAAAATTTTCTTAGCCATTGTGGAATCACCAACAAAAAGCTTTCAAATGACGAACCAAATTTTAAAGGACTCTTGAATATCTATTCTATTTTGGTAAAATTTATAAGCAACTATTATAACTTTGGCGATTTTTAAATTAAAGAATTTAAAAAAAAATAAAAAATATATAATCAAATTAATTAAAATAGTATTTTCTTAATGCATTTTTCATTCCATATTAATTGTTAAAATATAGGGATTTTAATATTTTCTATGAAGATACAGATAAAAATGAACTTGAGGTTTTTAATAATACAATTTAAACCTGCAAAACCTTCAAAATTTTCATTTATTTTATCAAAAGCAAAACCTAAAATTTGGATTTAATAAAGTCTTTTTTAAAATAATTTTAAATGCGGTGTAGTAGATCTTACCTTACTCACGGTTCTCACGAAAAGATCTGAATCGCTCTGTATTAGGGTCTGTACTACAAAAGAAATAAATGTATACTTGCATTATGGACACGAATTAGCTGAGAATTTTGTAAAAGTCATTATTTATTGTAAACACCTATTTTATTGTATAACTTTATAATTATCTTAAAACTTCTTAAACAATACTACTTTTTTTGCCAACTATTTTTTAACTGCAATAAATTTATAGTTTATTAAAATTACCAGTTCAAATTTTTCTAAAATGTTGGTAATTACGGTTTAAGAGTATTGGTTTACCTGCACTATACTTTAATATTTTTTTTTAATAATATATCACTAAAAAAGACTTCCGAAATAATAATTTATTTATAATATTTTGGAAAAAATATGGGTATATTAGGTACGTTACAAGGCCGAGAACGGAACTATAGCTGTTTACAGACGATTCGACGACGGAGCCAGTCTGAAATTTCTAAACGAGTGCTATAGTAATATCTTTACGGTCCTGTATAGATACAACATCGAGTACAGCGTCTTATTTCATACGGTGTTTTAACTAAACTTTCTGATTTTTTTAGATTGCCTACTCATACGTAGATGTAGCGCGGTGTCGGTTAGTGACGCCTCGAAAAATGAAAATAACAAACTTGACAATTTATTACATAAGATTTGCAAAAAAAGGGGAAAATAAAGCTAAAATGTCTCGAAGCAACCAGTAAATTGGTGCTTAATAAGTTTTCCGTTCGGTATGATAAAGACCGAGAAAAATCTATGACGTAAAAAACATTCTTTTAGAGTACTTACAAATGTCTTAAAAACTATGAATCCCTTAACACTGTGGGCAAAATATTCAATGCTCATGTATATGCTGAATATTTTTTAAAAGTAGCAAGCATCTTGAACGATATACAAAAATATTGCAAAAAATACATAACCTTTCATTAGTCGAAGATTCTTTATTTGGGCAATTTTTTTTAGATAATTTTTTCTATTATTACAGGTTATCGCAATGATGCAATGATAAGCATTGCCGGTGGTTATCGCTGAAAAAAGATATTTAACATATCCCTAAAAGACATTAAAGACCGTTCAGTGGATTGAACGACGAAAAAGAAAAAATAAACATTCTGAAAATTTTCAAAAAATATATTATACTCCGCCCTAAAAAAAAAAGAAAATTCTCTTAAAAAAAAAATGTATTCCTTAAAGATCGCTTGTACATACCATTGCCACAGCCTACTTACAGCTGTAACGCTCTCTTGGCGGGAACGGTTAGCGCCGATCTCGTCGCGCATGCTTTATGCTCCGCCCTGTCCGGGAAAAGATGTATTTGGCGTGCAGTCGGGAGAACTTTGTATTATTGTACGTTTAGCCATAGCCGTAGGTATAATTTTTGTGTGTTTTAGTTGATCGTTCTGAACATTGCGTTTTATTTTTATTTTTTACACTTCGGTAAAATGAGTGACAAAAAACCATTAGGACATCATCATGTTTGTGCGGTGCGAAACTGTTTTAATAAAGGTTATAACTCAAAGAAGAAATTCTTTAGTTTTCCTAAGGATGCTAACCGGTAAGTACTTAAACAATTTTTTTTGCATATTTTAGTGAAAATTAAACTTTTGGTAATTGTCTAGAAAGTGTCCGCAACTCCGATTTTAATACTTAATATGTTTTTTTTTTTTTTTATATATATATATATATATATATATATATATATATATATATATATATATATATATATATATATATATATATATATATATATATAAAGGGTGTTTATCTGAAAACTTACCACTCACGTTATATGTGAATTTTGCCGAAACACGCCAACAAATTTATTGAGGGGGAAGGTTTTTTTACAAAAAAATAGATGGTGCTACTTTAAACCCCAGGGCTACCACTCTAAAATTTTAAGATGGAACAAGGGGTCGTGTAATACATCATTTTAAAGGCCTTTTTATTTAGTATGAGCCTATTTTGTTATTAATAAAATTTACAAACATACTTGCTTTTTTGTTTATCTTTTTAAGACATTCCAAAACTAATTCAAACCAAAATCATTGTCAAGTTTATTATTTTGTTGTTTCTAAGTCAATGGTGAACACTTTTATTAGGTAAACGTATTTCTTTGCAAAATATTCTTATTTTCGCAAAACAAAATATTATACTAGACTATTTATTGTAGTCAAATGTAGTAAGCATGGTTTAAAAATGTTATTATTTATTTACAGAGCCAGAATATGGGCACTAAAAGCCAATCGAGAAGACCTGCTTGGCAAAGTAAACAATTTATATAAAAGTTACTCGTTATGTGCAGACCATTTTGAAGAGAGGATGGTCACGAGT
>JAHBCN010009189.1:0-35871 GCA_019359885.1 Listronotus oregonensis | reverse complement strand
TCATAATAAGAAAATTATTTTGTGCATTAGTGATTTGGTAGCAGTAAAATCTTTTTTTTTTAGGTTGCAAATGCAGTTGTGATATATGAATTGGTAATAATGCAATTTGTTCAAAATTTTAGGCAGTTAGAATAAAATTTACATAAAAATTTAAAGACCAAAATTGCTTTTAAAATTGTTCCTTTAAATTAAAAATTTTAAAATTAATTTTAAATTTTTTTGAAATTTCCTGGGTGCTTCGAGCTCGACATCCAGGTTTTCCACCGACGAAGCTCTGGAAAAGAGAGTACTGGTGAGTTGGACCTGTGGGGACCAGAGCCAAAAACAAAGAAAGAGAAAACCTGCATAAGATCATCCTCTACATGTGATTCAAAAAAGAGAGTTAGTAATCACTCTAAAATGTCAAAAAGACCTAGCAATTATTGCCAAAGTAAATTTGTAGCCTCCAAAGCTCGTGTTCACTTTTTAAAGGCCAAAACAGAAGCTCTCAAACTTTTCATAGCGATGTCGTTCTGTTTTCGTTAACCATAGTGTCACCTTTTGGATTTTTGTTGAACTACGATTAACAGGATAAAACCAAATTACAAGAAACCTGTAAAAAATTTCTCGCATGTGCTTCGAAAACGTCATTAGAGGTAACATAACCTCTAATAAAATTTTAAAGACATTTGTTTTTTTTGGGACAAAAATAATTTAAAAATGAACGCGCCAAAGTCTCCTTTGGTGTTTGAAATTTTAAAAGAATGCAAAACAACCAAAGCTCGAGTAGGAAAAATTACTTTACCCCATGGTCCTGTCGATACACCCGTTTTTATGCCTGTTGGAACCCAAGTAAGTAGCCGCCAAAATGAAAAACATTTCAAATTTGAAATTTAAGTTATTCACGCCGTATATTTTTGTAGGGAACTCTAAAAGGAATGTTGCCCGAACAATTAAAGACCCTGGGTTTACAAATCATGCTTGCAAACACATACCATTTAGGAACGAGACCAGTATGTATAAAGGAAATTATTTTGAAGATGGTACAAGTTACAGTTTATTAAATTTTAGGGTCCAGATATTTTACGCAAAGCTGGAGGCCTCCATAAGTTTATGAACTGGGATAGAAACTTATTAACCGACTCCGGAGGCTTCCAGATGGTGTCTTTACTGAAACTAGCCGAGATCACTGAGGAAGGTGTTAAGTTTCAATCATTAAATGAACATAAAGATGAAGTTATGTTAACGCCAGAACATTCTATTGAGATTCAAAATGCTATAGGTGCTGATATAATTATGCAATTGGATGATGTTGTAAAAACTACCGTACCTGATAAGGAAAGAATAGAAGAATCTGTACACAGGTAAAAAAAAATTCAAATTGACAGCAGCTTTAATCATGTACAGAATTTGTATTTATCCAACAACTGTTGGATTGGAATTGAATTTTTTTTTATGACTTGGCCATCATTATACCAAGTTTAGTAAACATAAAAGAATTAAATTTGAATTTTTAGAACTACAAGATGGTTAGATAGGTGTTTAAAAGCACATAAAAATCCTGAAACTCAAAATATATTTCCGATAGTGCAAGGAACGTTATATGAAGATTTAAGAAAAATTAGTGTTGCTGATCATATCAAGAGAGATGTCAATGGGTTTGCAATAGGAGGATTAAGGTAAAATAATTTTGTCCTTTTTAAAATACAGGATTGTCCAACAAGGACTGAATAGGGTTGTGGCTTTCCGTGTAATTAAAAAATAATGTGAAATAGTCATATTTTGTATTTTTGGTAATTGTTTAGATGTATGGCTCCACCTATTTTTAATCATAAAAAATTGAAAAATAGAGATATTGACCCTTTTTTTGTCATTTTGTTCTGTTTTATGGCGAATTTACAAATCTTTTAAGTAAAATCCAAAAAAAAAATTTGGTGTTAATTTTTATTTTGAAAATTTTCAATAAAATGCATTCATTTAAGTTCAGCAATTTCTATAGACTTGTTTCATATTCTACATGTAAAGACAAATATTTTTTTTAAAAATCAAAAATATCAATTCTTGGATTTTTAATTTTTTTTTTCTAATTTTGACATTTTAAGTGACACTTTTCAAAACTTTGACATCAAACATCTTAGTTTTCATAACTAGTTACAAAAAGTAAAATTCTTCACAACTGGTGATGAAAAGAAAGATATTTGACAAGGTCAATGAGTTTTAAAAAGTTTTTTATTTTTTAAACGTAAATTAAAAAGAAGCATCATCAAAATTAGAAAAAATCTGTTTAATTGAAGTTTTTTACATTTATGAAGATACTGGCGCATTATCACTTTCTATTAATTTACATCAGGGTTGCAAGGATTTAAATCACAATTTAAATCACTTGATTTTTTTAAATTTAAATCATGATTAAAATCAAAAATAAAAATTATAAAAAAAATAATTTGGGTTATGAAGAAAAATCGAAACAAAAATAAATTACGTTAGTATAGTAAATTAATTTATTACAAGAACACAAGAACACATAGATAGAAGTATTATTGCAGAAAATATTCAAACAAAAAACAAATTTAATTGTAATATTTGTAAAGAAACACTAGTTTGGCAGCTTTTTCAGTACCTAATTGATTGCGTAGTTTAGAGTGCACTAAACCAAATGTTGAGAATATCCTCTCTACTGATGCAGACGAAGCAGCTGCACAGAGCAGTTGTGTAATTATGGGAAGTTCTTTTTCAATAATATCTGCGTTTCGTTGTGATTTCCACCAGTCAATAGGTTTTATGCTTTTCAGGATATCATCTTGAAACATAATATCATTAAAAGGCTCTGATTTGGCAAGAAACTTGATGATTAGTGGTAACAAACCACTATCTGGATAAGTTCTTTGCAGTTTGTAATGCAATATTGCAATATTTTTCAGTATATGTCAAACTTTGTGTTTTCATTGGGTCGATAAGAAATGCCAGCAAATGATCGGGGTTATACATATTATATCGATTTTTTAAATTTTTGCAGTTGATGTTATGTCAGATAAGTTTCTTCAAAGTAATCTTCTAATATTTTAAATTGCTCTACATCTGAAATAGTGGCGTCGGTCTTTGCAACCTATCTATGGCAATGGAAATTGGCTTAAGAATTTTGAGGTAATCTTCAGCACTTTCTTTAAATGAATGTTTGAAATTTTTTCCCTAATAATACTGTCAATCTTTTCTTTGTGTTCTTCACTGATTCTAAAAAGTATGCGCCATGATTCGGTAAATACTTCCAAGCAGTCTGCAGCAGTTCCATCAAACATCACTAGTATGACTAAGTTTTTTGTCTCCTTCTTTGGCAATGTTGCAGATGCAAAATGATTGTTCCTAAAGTACTTTACGATTTGGACTACATGCTCTTTTATATCAACGATTTCCAAATCTTTACATAAAAATTTAGTATATGTGTAGCACAGCCATATGCTATTACATTGAATTTATCAGATGCCTTTATTTCATTTCGCATTGCAGACATGTTAGCTGTATTATCTGCACGAAACTACTCACTGTACAATCATACTCGGTTTTTAGTTTGTTTATAAGGGTTGCTGCAATTTCTGTTAGTAGGTTGTAGTGGGTGTTGGTGCCCAGTTGTATCTACAGTGTCGAATAGAAAGGAGGAGCCATTTTCTGCCATAAGTGTTGCACATACTATGGGTTCATTATGCACATTAGACCATCCATCGAGTGAAAGACAAACGTTACTTCTAGACAACCCCTTAAAGCATTTGCTTCTTTCTTCTGTATATACTTGATCAAGCAGTCTGCCTGACACATCATTTCGACTGGGCGGTACATATTCAGGTCGCAGTAGTGCTATAGCTTTCTTAACTGCGGATTGCTCCAGGCAGATGAAATTGCTATTAGTTGCATAGAGGGCTCTGGCAATCTGCTCATCAATTTCATTTTTGGCAGGCTTACTAGTACGTACAACAAAAGACATCAGAGATCCAGAAGAAGTTGTATCAGTAATGTCAGTTTTACATTCTTTTCTTTTTTGTTTACTGGGATTGAAGGGGAAACTGAGTGACGTACTTGCTTGCTGAAAGTTTTGTTCAGTTTGAATTTTGACGTATTTATGCTTGAAGTACGTTGTACCTGCAATTAAAAAAAAAACAATATTAGGCTTCAATTGTCCATAGATGATAGATGTATGTAGTGTATCTAAGAAAACACATTGGGTTTGGTGCGCTTTATGTGTCACGGAATTTTATAATTTTTGTAGTTTGGTTTGATAGAGCCCGTCAAATAGAATCGATTTAATTTAAAGCAAAAAATAAAAAATCGTTGAATGAGCCACTTTTTGAGAAATAAAAGGTGTTGTGTTGTCATAGTTAGAGATTGAACGTTGTTAGAACAACACCAATATGTCACGGTTTAATACGGGTTTGCCATATGAGACCGTGACGTATCTGTGTTGTTCTTACAGGGTTCGATCTCTCATACCTTAATAGTTACTTGATAAAAATAAAAAAAATTGTATTTTTTTCAGAAAATATTTTTCATCAAAATTTTTTGTTGCAAATAGTGTTTAGTGTTAAAAAAACATATCAATTCCAAAGCATTTTCAAAAATTGTGAAATTCCGTGACACAAAAAGTGCACCAGAAACCAACACATTGATCACATTGTTGTAAAAATAAGTTTTTAAAAATTTCCAAACATGGAAAATTGGAAAAATATTTCAACACCATTTTTAAAAATTAACAATAATAAAAAGGTATTACGGTTACGGTTAAAACTGATTGTGATTGTGATAACGTTGACGAGAATGACAGTCACTATAAGATCGATAGTATCGATGTCTTCATTATTTACATTTTTACATTTTCCCAGTGCTTTTTCCTCCTTCCACCAATCCTTGCATTTCCAAATTACATTTTTTACATGTAGCGACATCCTGGTTTTCCCCCCCGCTTTCCCCGATTTTTCTTTGAAAAACTGCCAGATAAGGTCTTTCTTTCTACCACTTCTTGAAACGACATATTCAAAAACTATATTTTATGTTTTACACAATATCAAAATTTTCAGTTAGCCGTAAAAACAATTCTCGCGCGCACAGATCTTAACTAGGAAATGACGCCCGTCCGCGTTCCTCCCCTTTATGTAGACCGGTAAATCTGCGTGTTCTGACAGGAATTTTCAAGAAAGTGCAAGTGCTTTCTCGCGGTAAATATTTAATATGAGTTTATAAAAGATCATGACATAAATTTTAATTCCTAACAATGCTTATTAATAAAGTTTTGCTCTAATTTCCAGTATTATAACAATTTGAGTATAATTTGGTCAACTCTCGTTTCAGACCATAACCCCAAAATACTGTTTTTAAATTCAAAATTTTTGATCCATTCATTCCTTTTGGCCACCTATTTGGGACATGCTGATCTGAGATAAGCCACAAATTGGGGTTGGGTCACCCTGTACATACCAAATGACATTGAAATCAGTATATAGAGCAGCTTTCAATTTTGATTTTTGGGTTAAATAAGTATAGCTGTGTTTGATAGAGCTGGAAATTCCCTTTCAAAAACATGTGAACATACTGTGAGAATAGTGAATTACTCAAATTTTTAAATCTTACCAAGTATAGCATACACTTTACTTAGTGTGTTAAATGTCAATTCTACACCCACATTTTCTTTTTTTTTTTAATAAAGTGATATTTTTAAAGGTGTTTGTGTATGTTAACTTCATTTTTTACAGAATTCTAGAATATCTAGAAGTGTTGTTTGATATTTGTTTATAGTTAAATATATCTCTTGATAATTTTAAAGTTTCATCCCAAATATCAAATTTATAATTTTAAATACAACACATTAGCAATCTGTATATTGGTTTCGGTATCACCGAGTATATCTTTGATGTAATTCTAGTCATATTTCTGGAATATTTATTTCTACACGTAGAATATGAAACAAATAACTAAAAATTGCTAAACTTAAATGGATGCATTTTATTGATAAAAAACTTGAAAAACACCTATTTTTTAAATTTTCAAAATAAAAATTACCATTGAAAAAAATGTTTTTTGGATTTTAGCTACTTAAAAGATTCGTTAATCCGCCCTAAAATAGAACAAAATTAAAAAAAAAACATGTCAATATATAATAATAATAATAATAATAATAATAATAATAATGCTTTTATTGTCATGGGTTTTAAAGTGAAACATTACAACGTCAAATATTTTCTTACAATACTAGTTAAAAAGTAAATACATGCATACTCATTTATTCATCCTGGCTCGCGCATTGACACTCATTCATACTTCTTCACACTCCTACATTATATAAATACATAATTAAAAATTACAGTCAAGACAAACCAATATACATATATAGGACATCGCTTTACAAATTAAAGTATTCATCTAGAGAATAAAATATGTTTTCTAATAAAAAAGTCCTTACTTTATTCTTAAACAATTTCTCGCTTGTAATCATCTTAATGTTATGCGGCAGTGCATTAAAGATCTTAATACAATTAAAGTAGGGACTCTTTTCATACATTCTAGTTCTGTGATGAGGTATGCTTAGATTGCCGTGGCCTCTTGTAGTCATGTTCTTATAAAAATCATTATTTTTAGAGAATTCATGTAAATTTTTTTCTTGCAAACAAAAAATACTCAAAATATATAAACAAGGAACCGTAGTATCTGTAGTGATTTAAAATGTGGTCTGCAGACTCCCTAGCAGAAATACCAAGCATTAATCTTCAACACGTTTTTGGAAATGAACACTCTTGAGAATCCACAGAATTAAACCAAAACAAAATACTGTACGTTTGCCGACTGAACATAAGCAAAATAATAAACCTGAAGGCTTTCTACACTTACTTGATATCGAAACCTTATTAGTCATGCCTTATTAATCTTTTTACTAATCATCTATATTTCCTTCCATGATAAGTGCTGGTCCATTGTTAAAAAACTTTGTTTTATCCACCTAGGGATTTTTGCCTGTTAAGTTAACGTATATTGACTGGTTTTGGTTTTTATAACACTATCAGGTTTTTTAGTATTTAGTTCCAAACAATTATCCTTAACCAAGTATTCATTCTTGATACTATTTTTAGATTTAATTGAGGCAGCTGGTATGTTGGGCTCAACTTGATACATGAAGTGTCGTCCGCAAATGGAAAACAAAATCTGAGCCCGTGAGTACCCAATTATTTACATAAATTAAGAAAGTACGGGCCCAGAATTGAACCTTGAGGGACCCAGAAGATACTGGTAAAGGCTCGATAAAACTCTTTTAGTTCCCGTTATGGGAAGTTATCATACCCTTTGGGTTCTATTACTGAATATGATCAATTGGTCATTAGCAACACCTCTTACGCCGCAAATATCTAACTTTTTTAGAAGCAATTCATGGTTAATTAGTCAAATGCTTTTGATAGGTCAAAGTATATGCCACTAACTTGCCTACCATTATCAAGTTCCTTCATTATTAATTTAATGATTTAAATATTGGATCCTGCGGGCAGGTTTTAGGTAAGAAACCAAAGTGATTTTTTGAAATTATATTATTACTATAGAAATAACCCAATAACCGAATATATATTGCACGTTCAATGACTTTAGAGGGTACTGATAATAGTGAGATTGCTCTATAATTATTTGGATCTCTTTTGTTACCTTTTTTATGTATAAGGACAATTTTGGCATCTTTTAACCGAAAGGAAATTTACCTTGAATAAAGCAGCTATTTATAATATCGGTAAGGGGATAGCAGATCAAATCAAAAACCTTTTTGAAACTATTGAGGGTATATTATCAAGACCGGTTGAATACTTAGGTGGAACTTCCAAAATTAAACTCTTTATGTCGTCTGGTGTATATGGAAACAAATATAACTAGAAGTTTGGCTTCTGCCTGTCCCATTTTGAAATAATCTATCCTTGATACCATTTGTGTTATAATTTGTGAGAACTCTGAATTGATTGTTCAGCAACTCTGCAACGGCTTCTGGATCCGCAACAAGATTGCCATCATGCGATTGTTCGATTTTTTATGATTAAAAATAGAGGGAGCCACACATCTAAACAATTACCAAACATTTTAGTTCCTATATTAAAGACGGCTAATAAACTTTTAATAAAAGAGACATTTTTAGTGGTGGAGAAAGCAAAGATGACTTTTGGAAGATTGTTCATTTATGCACTGACCTGTTACCAAAAAATAAACCAATATATTTGATGGGAGTGGGCTTTGCAGTAGATTTAGTTGTGTGTTCTGCTTTAGGTGTTGACATGTTTGACTGTGTTTTTCCTACAAGAACGGCGGTAAGCTATATATAAGATTAAACATATAAGAAAAAGAACTGAAGGTTTATGTGGAAAAGCACACGATTTTTTATTCCTCTTCTATTATCTTTAATGCCACACCTACTTAGTTTTTTCTCAGAGGATTTCTGAAATGTGTGTGGCTGGCACTAGGCACAAAAAAATCAAATAAATAAACTTTATATTTTTTAGAGATTTGGTTGTGCCTTACTCATGACAGGACAAATAAATTTAAAAAAGAAAAAATATGCAACAGATCTTTCACCTATAGATAAAGACTGTAGCTGCAATACCTGTAAAAAATACACAAGAGCCTATTTACATGGAATTGTCAATGATTTGCCAGTAGCATGTCATCTGGTTACTGAACATAACATAGCGTTTCAGTTAAGGTAGGTTACTCGGGATGGTAATGGATATGGTCAAATATTTTAAATTATTGTATGATATTTGTTACATTTATTTAAGAAAAATACATTTTTCTAGTTTTGACATTTAAGGTGACACTTTTCAAAACTCATTGACATTGTCAAATATCTTGTTTTCATAACTAGTTACGAAAAGTATAATTTTTCGCAACTAGTGATGAAAAGTAAGATATTTGACATCGTCAATGAGTTTTTAAAAGTTTTTTATATTTTAAACTTGAATTAAAAAGAATATCATATTCAAAATTAGAAAAAATATTGTGTGAAACGAGTTGGGAAACACTATTTTTCATAACTCACATTCTTTTGTGGAACTCGTTTCGCTCAATCTGCAGATATCTGCTGGTTACGAAAAATAGTGCTTTTCCCGACTGGTTGCACAAATAACTATTTTTTAACAGTAACAAATTAGCCGATTTTTTTTCCAAAAATCACGTTTTCACTTCAAAGTGTTCCCAAAAAGTGAAAAATTGAAATTTCAAAAAATTAGGTTCTAAGAAAAGATTTTAAAACTGTGTTCTTGTTCCAAAATAATGCTAAAAACGTTTTTTTTTTTTTGAACCAAAATTTTCCCACCCAACACCTCCCCTCTAAAAACGTTTTAGTGGTATGAAATTCTGGTAGATAAGCAATAGAACTTGATTTTACAGGCCAAGGCTGCGGAAAAACGGCAATTAAAATAATCTGATTCAATCACCAAATAACATAATATAACATAACATTTTTGCATATTTTTTTAGGTTAATGAAAACCATGAGAGAAAACATTTTAAATGGAACTTTTGTGGAATTTGTACAGAAATTTATGTTGGATTTATATCCAGAGAAAAATTATCCAACTTGGGTTTCCGATTCTTTAGCTGCTGTGAATATTACACTTTTATAATATTTATTGCATATTTTAGTCACTTGTAACATTTTTTTACTAGTGTTTTAGCAGTGGTGGCTTGTGAATTTATTTTCCGCAAAGACGAAAAAGTATGAAGCGCCTAAAAAAATTTTAGGATCTTAAAACAAAAAAAAATGATTCGATAGAACCATAGAAGGTGTTTAAATTGTCGCAAAATAGAATGGGATTGTGTTTTTAAGTACTTGGCCTTCTTAGAAAGCATATTCAGGGCATTTTTATTTTTAAATGATCTTATTTTTATCTGTAGTTAGATATTTTGCGCGCCAATTTTGAAACACTCTGTATATTGACTTTTTTGAAAATTACTGCATTATTCATCAACCACCATTGTGTTTTACCTACTTCCCACCAGTATTTCTAACCAAAAATATGTTAACCGAAGAATTAGGATTCTTTGATAATAATACATAATTTAGTAAGAATTAGTAAAAAAATACGTTTTGCTGTATACATATTTACCCTAGTCATTCCCTTTTAAAAAGTGTTACTTAATTTTTATTCCATTTTACCTAGTAGAACGTTAACCTATTTTTATTTGGATGTACCTATTTAATATTAGGTAATGTATTTTTTTACCATTAATTTTTACATTGAATTGTTTTAAATAAAGAAACGAAACATATTTATCTTGTCTTTGATTAAAAATATTACCTTTTTTACATTTTGTTAGGTTGGTTGTAACAGTTAAATACTACTATTTAAAAACTCTAAAATGCCTTTTATCACTTCCACTTTTTTTTATTTATAATACACATTTTGGATGTTAGGGGCACAGTTTAACCTTGTTTTATGCGGACTAGGTTTTCGCATGTTTTATATAACCTTTCAGCTTTTCAGGTGGAAAAGTGAAAAAATACAAATATATTTACCTAAATACCATTTTGAATATTTCTGGAGTCAAGGGCAGGGGCGAGGCGTGACATTTTGTTCAAGTCATCTCCACAGAGGCTAAATATGTGTGAATCTATTAATTGATCCTATGAACATCTTTGGAATTAAAAATGCTGCTAAAACTGCTAATGGAAATATTTTTAGTATTGAGTATTATATATGTCAAATCACACATTACCATAACTTAATCTAATAGTTATTAAACACCAGTAATCTGTTAACTAGTTATTAGTATTATCCATGCAATAAATCCGATGTCGAATTGTAGTATAGCTTGATGCATGCAAATGACGGCATCACTGCTAAGACCCGAAGCTTTTCGACAGAAACCGACTGACTCCGACCGCCGGGGAATCTCCAAATCTGGCGGTTATTTTGTTATGCTGACAGCATGCCTAGAAAAGATTAGAGTGGGGGGACGTGACAACAGAATAGGTCTGCTTACGGACGCGCTAAATGTTAGCGATTCCTTCCATTCATTAGTGGTTTCTCGACATTCCTGATGCATGTTTCCTGTCAGTATCATATTATTATGATTATATTACATGCATGCAAATTATTTAAAAATATTTTTTAAATTGTCTCTAGTCATCGGCGAATCTACAGATGACCGGACGCTTCGCCACTTTTCGAAATGTATCTTGTTTTATTTAAAATAGGAAGGGAGTTTGTAATTTTTTATTGTCAAATAAGCAAACGACATATTTTGTACCATTTTTATTAATAATATAACAAAGTTTGACATAAACAGGTCTTTAAAGATAAATTCCTTTTGTTAATTTGAATATAGATGTATTTACATTTTGACCTTAAAAAAAAGAATCCTTAACATTCCTTAAAGTTACATAAAATCATCAGAGTCATTTCCATCATCATATTTTCCCATATTCTCCGCACTCATAAGAGAATTGTAGTTTCTAAGCTCGGCTTCTTCTTTTCGTCTTCTTTCTTCCTCCTCTTCTTTCTTTTTCTGTTCTCTTAATAGTTTCTTTTTGTCTTCTCTTTCTAACCTGTCCCTTTTCTCTCTTTCAGCTCGAAAATCTAGTAAAAATCCAATAATCAATCTCTTTATGCAATAATGGGGAAAAATATATTGTGCTCATCAAATCTTCTTAGGGGGCGTCCATAAATTATGTGAGATTTTGTAAGATTTTTCTCAACTCCCTTCCTCTCCCCCAATCTCTGTGACATTTTTTTAAAATTTGTGTTTTGGCTGTAATAACGGATGATAACTGTGCTGCTCTGGGGGTTCGGACAAATACAACAAACACTATTGTGTGAAATTTAACCATATTTGCATTCTAGAAACATTTATTACTTTAATTTAACTTTACTTTCACGCTATTTTATACCGTTTTCTACTAGAAAAAAATTATGTAACATTTGCTAAGACACCCCCTCTCCTCCAAGTGAAATTTAGAAAGATCAAGCTTTACCCCGTCCGTAATTTATGGACGCCCCCTTATATAAATAAAAATAAATCGCCAAAATGTATGTACGCGCATAACTTCAGAAGGACTGCACCAAATTGGAAAATTCTTTTTTTTGGTGTGTTTGTTATTGTCAGAAAAATGTTCTTATAAAAGAATAAAACGAAAGTTGTGTGGAAAATTAGAAAATTTAAGAAAACTTAATGACCATGCAAGTGGGGCAGTATTTTTACTGTAGCGTCCTCTATGAGAAAGAAGCAAAAATATAATCTTCAAGAGAATGTGTGCATTCTAACGATTTGTGAACAAAGTATTTGCTAAATGATAGTTTTCTATAAACATATATTCCGGAGATAAATTTTTAAGGTTTTCAGAAAGATGGCACTATGTATGCAATAGTGGAGCTCAAAACAAGTCAGAGTTTATATGCCATTTGTGTCAAGACTTGTCAGATTTTTGTCTAAACAATGTCAAAGTTACGAACTTTGCAAACCCTAACAATTGGAAACTTTTATCTTAATTGCCTATAACTAGATTTATGATTTATAAATGAATTTTACTAATAAAATAAAGTAAGTTTTAAATGTTTTAACCTAAAAATAAAAATAATTTTTCCCCCAGTTAAAAATTTAAGAACAATTGGCAACAGAGCAGCCCAGAAGCCTTGTGCGTGAAGTAAAGTCAGTTGTACCTTGTGCTCATCGGCCCGGCCGCAATATTTTTGTTTGTTTTTAAATCGGGAAAATATGTTTTAAATTTACGACAACCCTAGTGCAACCAAAGAAACCTTATTCTTCAAGCAAAATAAAAAAGTACTGTTTTAAAACATAATAATTTGTGTTTTTAAAATGGATATTCAGTCTAATCTTGTGGTAAGTACCATTATTTTTTAATTACAAATAACAATCAAGCAATAATTTATTGTTTTCCACTTGAATTTAAATCCAAATTAAATATGAATATAAATTGCAAGAAGTTATTTTTATTATTTGTATGTAAATAAATATCTCTTTAAAAAACGTGTAAATATGTAAAACCTTGCAAAAAACATTCGACGCTCGACTCACTGCGATGAAGTGGGCGCAATTTTGGCTTTTTTGACTTGTTGTGAGCTCCACTATGGCGGATTATACTTTTTACACCCTGTATAAAAATGAATCCCTATTTCTCTGGGTCACGGCATCACACGTAAATGGCTAGACGGATTTTGCAATTTTTTTTTTTCTGGTGTGTTTGTTATTGTCAGAAAGGTTCTTATTAAGAAAAAAATTAAGAAAGTTGTGCGGAAAATTATAAATAGATAAATATAATTTTGTGTACCATAAAGCATTAGAATAATAAACACTATGTTTTTGGAATAATATTTTTTTTTCAATATTCATAGTTAGGACAGGACGTCTGTCGGGTCGGCTAGGTAATAATAATTTACCTGGATGTTCTTCTCTCTTGGTCTTGTTTAGTCTATTTACAATATCATTTATTCTCTTGGCAACTTTAATTTTTCTAACCTCACTTTCTTTATGAAAACCCACTTGCCCGACATCCATACTTGGTGTTTTTTTAAGGTTTGCCCACATTGTGTATACAACACTTATATCATTCATTTTGTTTCCCATAATACTGTTAGCTTTCACCAGCTGGGCCGCATCCTCTATAACTGAAGAAGGAACATCATCAAGAGTTTGACCCTAAAATATAACAATGTAAGGTAATTTACTGTAAAAATGCAGTTCTTTAAGTTTACCAACAATGCACACTCTTTTCAAAAGTTACACAAATCAAAAAATGTAATTTTACAGAAGAGCCAAAAGAAAATATACCTGGTAGTTTAACAGTTTTACTAACCCAAAAGTTATGTCACTTTTGTAACAAAAAGATCCACAATTTAGTTGTTTTATTCAGTTCATTAGAAGTTACTTCTAGGAGGTTAAGAAAAGTCATTGGTAATCCTTATTTCACAATAAAATTTGGATTTTTTTAACTCAATTCTATAAAAAACTAAAATTTAAGGGTTTTTGTACTTGTACGATATAGTTTGCTGCCTTTTCAGTACCTTTTAAACAGCATTATGCGAGGTAATAATCTTTGCCTATGACAGACAAATTGTGTTTCTTGGTAAGTACAAAGAAATATAGAAGAGTAAGATTGCAGAAAGTATTTTTTCTTGCTCTGCTCAATTGGGGTTGCCAGATGATAATTTGGTAAAGGAGGGCTGATGAGTCTAAAAGGGAGGACTTTCTTTAAAAGGGGAAGACACAAATAAACCATTTTTTTATCTAATCTACTTTATTCTAATATATTTAGCTGAGCTGCCATTTTTTGCAAGAATACCTATCTTGATTTTTTAACAAATAATTAAAAAAACTAACCAGAACATTCAGATATAAAAATCTTCACATAACATGTTTTTGAAGTTGTATTGAACAAGAATCAAAGATTTTACTGACTCCACACTTAGTCTATTTCTCTCTTTGCTCCACTAACTAAAGTAATCAGCAAAATACACTTTCCACATTCGTGTTATGTCCAATTATACAAAAATAAAATTCGCAGGTTTTAAGAAGTTCTAAGAAACATTCAATGTTTAGCAATTTTGAAGTAAATTGTCCACTGTTCGAAATTCAAATCAATAATATTTGTTTTTTTTTTTTTTTTTTTTTTTTTTTTTTTTTTTTTTTTTTTTTTTTTTTTTTTTTTTTTTTTTTTTTTTTTTTTTTTTTTTTTTTTTTTTTTTTTTTTTTTTTTTTTTTTTTTTTTTTTTTTTTTTTTTTTTTTTTTTTTTTTTTTTTTTTTTTTTTCACGAAGCCGTTAGCAATTTTGAAGTAAATTGTCCACTGTTCATGCAACTTCAAATCATAATATTTGTCATCAGGATTACCATCTGATTTCAATTTAACTAATGAAAACAGGTTACAAAACTGATTATGCAGTTTAACATCATTAATCTCTACACCTCTGGCTCTTAAGAACTTAATGCATGGAACTAAATCGTCATATTTTAAGTTTTCATTTTTCTTCAGCAACGTCATCCACTCTCTTTAAAGATGTAGGTATATCAAAAGGAGGACATATGATAGGTAAGGGAGAACAAAATATGGGAAAGGAGGACGTTTCCTCCTTTTGGATACCATCTGGCAACCCTATGCTAAATAGTTCCGACAATAAAAACCAAACCAAAGAACTCATTTGACACTTAAGATATATTTTCATAATAGAAATATATATACTTACTGGTCGTAATCTTAAATATACATGAGCCGATGAAACTTGATCTACATGAAACCATACGTCTTCTGGCCAACCCCATCTTATTAAATCTTCATCTAAAAAACCAGAAAAGGGTTTAATTTTTTTGTGGTGAATTTTGGCCACATTTACTTACTTTCGTTTTTATCAATGCCCATAAATAGGAGAGCTGGAGGAGATACGGTGTTGCTTTCAAAATAATACACCATGTTAGATTTTTTGCACTAATTTAGTTTAAAAATGGAATGAACAAGTTTAAAATTTTGGGAAAGCGCAAATTCTAACCTAAAAAAGAAACAACTAAACTGCTATGTTTATGGCTTTGATACTAGTCAATTCGCCAGCTCGCTTCTTTCCAGTCACACGTTGGGATGTGGCGACGTGAGCTTTCCGGGGCTTTGTCAGTAGAAAGTCTGGGTTTCGGCCCCTGTAGTCTCCGGAAATTCCGATTTTTTGACAGAGTTTAAACTTTTCCAGTGCTTTGAGTTATAAAGGGCACAAATAATGGCGATCAAGGACTGCTATTAGTATTGCGTACAACCACTCGCGTCTAGCGACACCCCCGCTGGCAAGCTTCTTGACAGTTCATAACCTAAAAAATTAAATTTCATGTGTAAAGTAATAATTTGGGGTCTTTTCTTATACGTCCCCGCATTTTTACGTCTGAAATATAATTGGGGAACATAAAAAGCAGCTTTGCTAACCAGAACTAACCATGACCGACTAGAACTTAGGGCTTTTGAATTTGTCTAAATTATTTGTAGAAGTTATAAAGACAATTTTAACAACGTATTAGAAAAAATCCGGGGAATATATAATTACACTTTTTAGAAAAATTATAACTTTCTACCCTATCAAAAATTATAAAAATTTTGTTAATAATTCTATGTAGGGATAATTTAGACAAATTTAAAAGCCCCAAGTTCTAGTCGGTCATGATTAGTTCTGATTGGCAAAGCGGCTTTTTATTTTCCCCAATTATATATCAGACGTAAAAATGCAGGGACCTATTAAAAAAGACCCATGATATGCTTTTTTTTACATTAAATGCATTATTTAGAAAAAGCCTACTTTTCAAATTACGCGCCTAGTCCCTGCATAATAAAGCATGTTTCATATGTCAACACTGCAAGAAGCTCGCCAGCGGGGGTGTCGCTAGACGCGAGTCGTACAACCAGCTTACTGTCATGTTACTGTCAGTCTGACTAGTGTTCCCAACTCTCAAAAAATTATCTTCCCAAAGCCCTAATCAAAAATCCCCACAATTTCTAGGAATTCCCCCTAAAAAAATTCCTTATTTATAAAATAAATAATTAAATATTTTTACATAATAATTGTGTTCGACAACACGTTGGAATTCGCGTCTTATTCAATTTTGCACTCTTACTGACAAGCAACTGCCTCTTACTGACTAAGATGTCGCTAAGGCGGTATGTACAAAAATGAACATGATTGGCTAGATTAGATTATCCCATGGCCTATGCCTATACTATTACACCTTTATTTTGCTTAATTTAACATTTGAAAAAAAATTTGAAATTCTAAAAATCCTAAAAATAACCCTAAAAAATTAGCACCCCTAAAAAATCCCATCCCACTTTTTTCCCCTAAATTTGGGGGAAAAACCCCTAAGTTGGGAACCCTGAGTCTGATGCCCCAGGCCGCGCTCGCAACCAATCCTCCACCACAGAAAGATTATCTCGTACACGACACAAAACGTAAAAACAACAGGAATCTAGGTCTTAACCGCTCACAGCGCTTAGCTCCAGAAGAAGAACCCCATTAATTGGCGTAAGTCTATCCTTGTTCCCCGACGAAAAAGATCAGTTGAAACGGATCCGCAACCGCCCTTCCCGAAAAAATCCATGTAGCTTTTTATCGCGTAACTTCACTGGTCAAAAGCAAAGATAATACTACTACGAAGAGATGGTTCATTTAAATGGGGCGTTTTGAATCAGTTCGGAGATATCAATGCTTCCGTAAATGCGAATAAAATTAAGTCGGTAACCCCTGCCCCAGCGAAACGAGGTACGAGACCATGTGCGACATTGTCAATGTCTGTCGCTTGTACCTTATTCGGAACACGAAGTAGCGAAAGCGGGCGGCTAAACGGATTGTGTATTTTCTAGTCGCGTTTCATCACGCCAATAGTAAAGGCCTGCCGGCAACACTGTTTAACTTTCGTTCAAGGATAGCGCGAAAATCTCTCGATGGACATCGGCTCGCGTTAGCCAAAGTCCATTAGGGGTATCAAAAATATAGCATTGAATGGTTCATCTTATCCGTAGTAGTATTATCTTTGTCAAAAGTCAAACAGAAACCACAAAACGAAAAAGGAAAAACAGAAACCAAGATTCCAAAGACATAGACTGCTGATGCCGTACTGCCGAATTGACCCCAAGAGTGAGAGAGAACGCTATATTATATTCATGCTCTCTCACTGTAGCGCGCGCGCATTACCCCGCAGAGCATGCGCTAGAGTGAGAAAGCATGAGTGCGGCTTGTTTAACGTTCCCTCTCACTTTTAAGATCACTTAGGCGACATCAGCAGGTCACGTAATTTCTTGTCTATGGAAGAGTCCAACAAAGTTTTCTCCAATAATAATTATATTGATCTTTATAAAATTCTCCTGAAATTATTTACCCAATATCAAAAATATCTTTAGTATTTGTTTTAGGGATCACGCGTCTATAGTCTACTTTTTTGTCAACTAGTTATTAGACTAAAACAACGGAAACTTGGGAGAAAGTTTTTTTTTAGTACCTTACCTTTGTTCTAAAAAATGTTTACTTTTCAATTTGCGATACATATTTTATTACTATTTGCTAGAAACCTTACTGTTTGCTAGAAACCGGTGGGAATCCAACAAAATCGGGTTAAACACATAAAACTAACCTATACCACTTTTATTTAATTGTTAAAAATGATCTGTCATTACAGTTTTATTTTTTCTCGTTCCCTGGACGTATCAAATTGAAATTAAATTGAAACACGTTGCATTTAGTGTTTAAAACACGCAGCTAATTTTATCTGCGAAAATAACACTTACACCAAATTTTTGATGAAAATTTTACTCCTGTTAATTTTAACCCAACAGTAAAATTTTGATATACTTTCAGGACATTTTTCTAGAATCTAATCTAATCTTATTTAATTTTTTTTAAAAATCAGCCTCCCTAACCGTAAGGGGAAATCCCAAGAATAGATAATCTGTGATCCCAAGGAGATTAAGTACAGAGAACATTACATTTGGGATAAAATATGTAAATTTGTTTTATTGAAGCAAATTAATGACATTTTGCTTTACATAACAAGTACTGGTTTCTTTATCGATTTTTTTTTATTTTCACGATAACCATTTTGGTTTAAATGTCAAGAGCTTTACTTCAAACATGGCCAAATTTATCGAGTTTATTTCTGAAAAAAATGGAGTTTGAGTGTTGGGCTTCTATTTTGAAATTTTAGAGAGTAGAAATTGTGAGACAAAATCGCAAAAAGTGAGCATGCTAAAAATACTATATTTTTAAAACCAATGCTCTATTAACAAGTGACAGAAATTATTTTTTGTGATACAAACCAAGGGAAATTGAAAAAAGTTAATAGAAAATAGGGCTATAAAATCCAAAAATTAAAGCGTTTAGTATTAGTGGCCTTGTTTTAAGTTATAATTATTATTACTATTTTATATATATTTTGCCTATATTTACATTGTAAAAAAATAATAATATGAATCAACAGACAATATCAAACTAATAATAATAATAATAATAATAATAATAATAATAATAATAATAATAAATGTATGGTGTGTTTTGCATGGTGATGAAATTTTTTGGAAATATATATTTGGGAAATATTTTTGGAAATATATAAGGCAACATTTAAAACTATGAAAATATAAAAATAAAAACTTAAAAAAACATTTAATAAAATATTATCATAGATAATATCGAAAGTGCTCAGATTTCGCCGGATATTTTTTGCTTGGTTAGTTAGTAGGAAAATCAACAAAACATGTTTTTACACAGATTCGTCCTCGTAATTTTGAGAAAAGGGATTAAGTTAAATTTCCGCAAGCAAATATTCGAAACCAGGCAAAAAATATTTTGCTCAAAATCTGAAGCTGCTGAGGTATAATGGTGAATTTCGCAAATGAAACGACAAACTAAAAACCAAAATAATAAATAATTAATCAATAATATAAAAATACAG
Organism: Listronotus oregonensis; assembly: GCA_019359885.1. NCBI lineage: Eukaryota > Metazoa > Arthropoda > Insecta > Coleoptera > Curculionidae > Listronotus > Listronotus oregonensis. The sequence goes on along the minus strand of JAHBCN010009189.1, from coordinate 16,460 downwards.
TAGCTACTGAGAGAACTGACTGACGACACGATTGACAGATCTGTAAATAGTTATTTTCCTAATAAGTGCGTAAAGTGATACTTTTCCGCACGCCAAAGCAGTTAGACGAACGACGCGAAGCGGAGTTCGGTTTAACCCAAAGTGCGGAAAAGTGACTGCAAAATTAGGAACAATACTTTTTCTACTTGCAAATACTTTTTCTACGAGCGTTTTATTAAAGAATATGATTCAAAGTAAATAATTAAATTTTTATTTTAACTGATTATACAAAAAAAACTATTGTTAATTATTAAACCAATATTAATGTTAAAAGTACAATTAGTTGCATGTTGATTTATTTGGTTGGGTTATGGCCGATTTCAAATGATTTCTTAGGAACGTCGATGATGGTTCGCTGCTCGATGTTAAGACGAAATCTTGTGTTTTAGCTGATTGAACAGCGTCTGTGGAACAGGACATTTTATCTGGCTTCTTGAGAGTTTTTAGCTTCTTGCAGTTTAATTTTTTTTTACTTAACCTCTTTCTGTAGCCTGTTGATTCTTCCATGTATCCCTCGGGTACCGTTGTCGATTTCCAACCGCCTAACCGCTTTATATCTATGAGTAACGTTGCAGAAGATCGCCGAAAGCTGTGACCGGTATATAGCTCTGGATTTGGCAACTTTAAAAATGCTGCTAAGTCAGAAGGCATCTTCCCGGTATTAATCCCAACGCATTGTTGTGTGCAAATTCCCCTTTTGAAATATACGAAAAACCGTTGATGTGTTGTCGGTGGCCGTAATGCTGTATACTTCCGATATAGAACAAATACTTTCCGCCGTTGATCTCTTCAGACAGGAGGAAAGTACGTGAGGTATAGTTTTTTGCGTCTGGAATCTCACAACAAGCCAGCAAGTCCGAAAATGGTCGCAATTTTTATCAAAAGATATATTTCATTAGGTGTTTCACTAATAAATCTAGATATTTCTTCTTTTAAAAAAATCCTTGACCTTTTTGGCTGAAAGCCTAAGGCGTGTTGTTAAATTCATCAGATGGTCTAGCGCTGAAATCTATCGTGACGTCACACTAGATTACCGCTAGTTTTATCCTTGTCCATATACTACTAAAACAACGGCCATCTTTCTTTAGCGCTTTTCCATCAATTAATTTAAAAACAGCTTGATGAAACAGCGATTAGTGCGCACGATTCATCGATGAATTTAACAACACGCCCCTACATTTTGTTTCTTAATAAATGCTGCTTACTTATAAAACTTGCCGATATCTACATTTTTCTTGATCTTTAAAACACTTTTCAGCATGGAGTATTTCGACCATAAATAGTGATGAGCAAAACAAGACCAAGACCAAGACCGGGCTAGTCTTGGTCGAGTCTGGTCTTCAAGCCTGGTCTTGGTCTTGGTCTTGCAAGCCAAAAAAAGGTCTTGGGCTTGGTCTTGGTCTTGCACCACCCGGTCTTGGTCTTGGTCTTGGTCTTTGCTGCAAGAGTCTTGCTGGTCTTGCTTTTGGTAGTAATAATTTAAACTAATCAATCTTGAATAAAATATATCTTTTTAATACTTAAATATAAATCAAGATGGGGACTATATTTTTTTCTTTAAAATTTTTTAAAAAATACCAGTTTTTAAACTTAAACGTAAATTTAAATTATTTGTTTAAAAGCATATTTTTAATGAAGGCGTTTATTTATTTATAGTGCCAGGGCCGGTTTAATTTTTTCCCCCATAGGCTTATACATTTTTACCGCCCTAGTATGTCAATATTTTTTGAATGTAAACTACACTAGTAATTCTTATAAAACATTATTTAAAAAAATTTAACAAAAAATAAAACATACAGAAAATTAATTAACAATTCTTTAAAACAAACAATTTTCGGTTTTTTTATCTATTCTAAATATTAAAAAAATATATTAATTTCCCCCTTACATTTTTAAAAAATTTAAAAGTAAATTTGCCGCCCTAATATTTCCCCCGGTTCAGCCTTCTCCCCTTTGCAAATCCACCCCCTTTTTAGCGCTCTATTTTTTGGGTTTAAAATTTAAAACACAACCTTCTTTTATTCATTTGATGGCATATAGAAACATTTTTTTGGGGTAAATTATTTAAAAATTTTTTTTGAAGAAGCAGATAAAATTAAGCAAAAATAAAACTGTGTACTGTGGAGGGGAAAAAATACTTTTTAAATTTTAACCAGTGTGAAATATATTGAAAATAATTCAATTAACATTGGTTTCTGATTTAAAAAAAAAAAATTTTAAAAAAAGTTTTGTTTATATAAACTTTTTACCTTTGAATTGGTTAAGAATTTGTCGTACAAAGTTTGTAAAATACTTTATACACAATCTGCAGATACAAGGAGAGCCCAATAGTGTGACAAAGCTCGATATCCCTAAATCGTTATAGTGAAAAACTAAACATACAAAAATTATAGACAAAAAGGGCATAAAATGTAAAATTATTTACTATTCAAATTTTTCTATTATTCCACTCCACTCAGAAAACTCCCTTATTTTAAAGCTTTTCCCTAAAATAAAAATTTATGGGGAAAAATTAATTTAGAAAAAATCATACCCTGTATAATATGCTGGAAATTGTAGTTATATAGGAACTGTCGACGTAGATGGTTTAAATATTTTTTTTGGTTTTGACTTTTCATCTAAACCGGAAGTGATTTTTACAATCCATTTATAAAAAAAGTATTCCTTTATCATATGTAAATATATTTTTATTAATCCATTACTTTCACATTATCTTAATTTAAAGAAGTCTAATGGTGCTACCTCTTACAGTGTAAAAAAAAAAATAATGTATTTCTGAATTTTGGAGATTTTTGACCCACCCTGTAAGTGACATCCCTTGATAGCTAATTAAAAAAAAACTTTAAAATTATGAAAGTAATATTCAGCTTCCATAACTTTTGTCCCCCTATTTTTTCTCTGCCCGTAAAGGATTTCGGAATATCAAGTTTTTGGTTTGGGACCGATGAGTCACCATCTCATTTTTTTTGAAACATGTTATTAAATTTATTCGTTATCGTTGTTAAAGAATTTAAGAACTAAAAGAACAAAGTGATCGATTATTATTATTTTATTTAAGAAACTCTTACTTATTAAATAATCCCCCCTTTTTGACAGTTCTTAACAGTTTTTGTCATGTTTGTACGAAATACCTCTGTATATTAAATATAACAATAAAATAGTACAATTTCAAAAAAAGTTGCAGAAGTGCAAGAGTCTTGCAGGTCGGTCTTGGTCTTGCGTAGTCTTGCACACCTCGGACTTGGTCTTGGTCTTGTCTTGCATACCCCGGTCTTGGTCTTGGTCTTGCGGCTAAAAGGCAGTCTTGGTCTTGGTCTTGGTCTTGGTCTTGCGCAAGACCAAGACCGCAGGAAGACCGGTCTCGCTCATCACTAACCATAAAGTATTTGGACTAAGTTTCTTGCTTAATTTAAGAAAAAAAGGCTAAAAGTACCACCTCTTTCAAAGTTCTAACGCCTTTTTCTTCACACCATGTTTCAAATGAATTAATTATACTGTTGCTCGTACTTTTCTTTTGATTTTGCCGGCAGGAGCTCTAAGTTGGTCAAACATGCGGCTTTTAAAACATCGTCTGGCAATTCTTCCTCCATTCTTAGAAAATTATTTTAAACATTTTACCGAATTTTCTGATCCTTCTGTGACATTAGAAAATGCTTGTACTTGGTTGCTGCGGGAACAAAAAAAAATTCTTTGATTTTTTTGTTTAGCAAGTGTCTATAAGAAATACATGGTGCATGGAAAAATATTAAAATGATAATAAAGAAAATTGATATGGGGTATTTACCAAGCGCGAAATGTATCTAAAATTCAATAAAGCACAACCCCAAGAAAAATATAGAACCCCCTTTTAATTTTTATTTCATTAAAAAGTTATTAATACATTAAAAAATCGACCATAAATACGGCAAATATGCAGAAGGAAAATGCGTGCGCAAAGAGTTTTTCCCTGCGCACTCATTTCGTGCGCAAGTAAGTACTTGCGCACGCAAAAATAGAAAAAAATATTTTCTCTACTTCCTTATTTATTTATACATAAGTGGCATTGTTATTTAAAAATTAAAACGCAAAATACATTGAAAATATTATGATTGACGCTTACCGCTTAAAAGGCATAAGGGCGTATGGAAAAAAGTTAAGTTTCGCAGTGGGATTATTATTATTATTATTATTTTAAATTTTAAATTCAAAAATGTATTACAAAAAGCAAGGCTATGAATGGCATTATAGATGCAACTTATTGCAATAAACGTAACTCCGTTTTAAGACAGTGAACAGAAAAGAGAAGAGAATGCCTGCTTTTTAATTGTCTTAAAACGTAGTTAAGTTTTTCGTACATGCCAGGACAGTAGGAATTTCTTTTTAATTCTTAGCTACATTTTTACCAACTCCGGTAAAACCCTATGTTAATTCTGCTGAATGCGATTTCAGTACGGAATCGAAAATGATTTTAAATCTTACCACTAACAATGATATTGTCTCATATGTAGACGCTTGGTTTCTCTTTTGTTCACTGTACCGGGTGACCATTCGAAAACTAACACCCCCCTTGTTTTTTTTTTAAATTTCTCAAAAATATGTTTAATATGAAAGTTCCAGGGGCAAAATTGGGAAAAGTTCAAACATAATTTTGGATATTATACAGGATGCATCATAAGCCCCCACAGCGTTACCGGCCCCAAGTCGCTTGACATTGGTAATTTTCTCAGAATCCGCTAACATAGTCGCAGAGGATCGACGAAAACTATGTCCAATTTTATCTTCTGGATTTTTTTAATTTTAGGGTTCAGCAATTTCTGAAGGCATTTACCTAATGAATTTATTCCACATTGCGTACTGCATGCACTCTTGTTTATATGAAAAAAACGTCTGTGTGGGTATGTGGTTTTCTGAAATTTGCATATTTACGGTACAATTGCAGAAGTCCGTTAGTTGTTTCATCGAGCACTACAAAGATTCTGGAAGTGTTATTTTTTCTGTCGAATTTTTCCCACTATCAAATTTTCATTATCCCGTATGTAAACCCAAACATTATTTTTGTAAGTTCATCTCTCCTACAAGCACCGGCTAATCCAAAAAATTGTAGCAACTTTTATTAGAAGGTAAATATTATCAGGTGCTTCTTTCATGAATCTTGAAACTTCTTTGCTGAAGTTTTTGACTTTTTTGGCCGGTTACCCGTTTTGGTGGTTAGTAGTGATGTTAGAAATATGAACTTAAATCAAGGTTCCTTTTCACTTTGAGGACACATTTTAACATAGATACCTCCATAAAGTATTAGGTTTATATGTTTGCAATCAGCAAAATAGGCCAAAAACCCTTTTCTTCTTTAATACTTTTGTCCCCTTGCTAAAGCCCAATTTTTCGAAATGACTATATTTTCATTCTCATTTTTTTCCCGAGATTTTGCTGTTAATAAATTCAAACTTACATTTGCCTCAGGATAGAATCTGGTAGCTCCTCATCGGAACTACTCATTTTAAATAATTATTTTGTCGGTTTTTTATTTATTAAAAAAGATATATGAGCCTTTTCTTTAAAAAATGCTTTTTGTATTGAAATTCATTTGTGCAATTGCTTGTTCATATGGAAACGAAGAAAAAATCTGACATGTTTAAAATCACCAAGATTACATATTGTTGCTTGACTTGTCTTAATCATTTATTATTATTATACAGGGTAATTAATTTTTTTTTTATGTTTTAATTGAAATATTGAAAATTACGAAGTAACAAACAAAAAAGAGAATAAACTAAAACTTGCAATGGTTTCGTATATTGCATGAAATAACCTAAATTACTAAAATACATAAAAATTTCTTGCTTACCTGTAAGATTTTGAGTAGTTTTACTTTTCCGCACGCCGTGCGAAAAAGTGCAACTTAGTGCATTCAAATGCGTGCGGAAAAGTGGACTTTTCCGCACGCTCTAAATGGTTTATTTAACCGAAGAAAAACAAGAAATTATTTTCTTATTTATTGAAAAAAATTTTTAGCGCTACTTTTACTTTTTTGCCTATGCAGCTCGACATTTTTATGGAGCCGTTCCTACAAGACACACCGTTAAAAGCATTTTTACAAAATTTAGAACAATTTCAAATCTCGACAGGAAGAAATCGGTGTATTCAAATAATAAAAATAGGGATTTATATGTTATCCTACATTTCGTGGAAAACCCCAACAAGTCAGTTAGAACTGCTTCAAAAGATTTGCATGCTATGCATGGACCACAAAAATAAGGCGAGTCAATATGGTTTTAAAACAAAGTAAGTTTAAACCTTTTAAATACCATAAAGTTCAAAAACTTACACAAGCTCAAAAGTATCAAAAACTAAATTTTTGCAATTTGATGTTGAACAGGCTAAATAATACCAGAGACTTTTTTAAAAATATATTATGGATCGATGAATCCAGTTTCTTCACAAGTGGAATGCCTAACAAACAAAACGTTCGGCATTGGGCGGCGGATAATCCCAAAATTTTTTTGAGAAGTACAATTTTTAAGGTCGACAGACTGTTCAATGGGTGGCATATTGGAAAACCGAATAATAGAACCATATTTGTTTACTGACTTTGCCTGGTGTAGTGTTTGTTGGTTGGGTAATTAAAAGTCGTACTTTCACTATATATTAATATCACATTTATTTGTTCAGGTACTGTTTGACCATGCGTTATGGTTTTACAATTCTGGTTAAAATGACATGTCACGATAGTGGCAGAAAACAGACTGCCTTGTAGGCTGAGAAGGTTCATGAAGGGAACCAAGGAATTGCGCCTGTGATACAATTCAATATTACCAACGGTAAATCTATCACCGCCATGACACCTGGTGAAGTATATTACGAATTTTTGAGAAACGAGTTTTCAGACGCGCTGGAAAATTTGCCGCTAAGGCATTATCGCAGTTTAATTTTCCAACATGATGGAGCTCCACCACATGTTGTTCGACAAGTAAAAAACTTATTAGATGAAAATTAGGATGAATGGATTGGACGGAACGGGACGATTCATTGGTCAGCTAATAGTCCGGATCTGACGCCAAGGGGCAACTTTTTATGGGGATATATAAAAAATTTAATTTACCAACAGGACCTAGGTAATGCTGATGTCATAAAAATATCATTGGACATGAAATTAACGTATTGAATCAAACTAATCCTCGCTTCATAGAAAATTAAATAGCACATTTGGAAACTTGTTACCAAGAATACGTGCAGAACGTAAAGTGTGACAATTAATATGTTATCTTAAATTATTACTGTTTTATTGTTGAAATAAAAATTGAGTTTGTTACACCAGCATTTATTATTTTAATTATTCAATTTTAAAACATCTTTAGTTTGAAAACCACTGAATTTAGGCCCATAGTGTTTCATATAAAAAATGCTTAGAATTTTAAGAAGAATTGAAATATCAAGTCAAATTCAGGATGTCCTATTTAAAAATTAACTATGGTTTGCCACGTCTTTATGATGCATCCTGTATAATATCCACAATTATGTTTTAACTCTCCAAATTTACCCCTACAACTTTTATATTAAACATTTTTTTTGAGAAACTTCAAATAAAAAAGTCAAGGGAGGTGGTAGTTTTCGAATGGTCACCTGGTACCTTGTTACAGCTCTATTGACGGTCTTGTAAGTCAGGGAAAACGCGTCTAGGAAGAGAGTGTCATAGGTCATAGTGAAAAATAAGCGAGCGGGTTGTCTGCTCTTTAGGGATTTTTTCTTTCTAATAATTCCCCGAACATGTTAAAATGCACCTATAAACCATATCAAATCCATAAATGGAAAATTTAAATTGATTGCCAATTGAAACATTCTGTTACAATATATTTTATAATTCATGCGGTTCATTATCCATAAAGCCGACTACAAGGAATCCGTTTAATGGTCAAGGCGAAGTACGTTTCATTTTCATTAAGTCTACCCAACAATGGTGACAAATGCAAGAAATTTTCATCAATTTTAATTACTTTCAAACCGTACAACTTTCTACTTTTTAAAAAAGTACCGTCCGGTACGTACATACGAAAATGTGAACGAAGTGATATATGGTATGGGTGTGTACGAAAAATTATGCGGTTCAATACCTAAACGAATTTGCTGTTAGAATTGTTCGATTTAAAGAAATTTTTGTTAATTAATGTGGTACTCGTATCCCGGGCGAGCTGGAAAATATAATTTTTGTTGCTATTTAGGCCGCTCATAAAATGCCTTTTTTATATGGGGATGAGTCCACGATCTACTAAGCTACCGCATTTGTCAAAGTCAAATATTCTTTATTGTTACAAAAAAATCTCGTTAACAAAAATTATAAAAATTAACAATAAGATCAATAAGTTGACAATTATATCAAAGTGAAAATATTTCTTCTTCTAAAAGTGCTGTGCAGATTTCTGCGTATTTTCTAGTTCTTGGAAGTAGCTTTTTCGCGTCCATTAAAGAATATTTCTTGATATTTTTTTTCTACCTATAGCTCTTCTTCCTCCTCCGATTTTACCTAGGAGAATGAGGCGTTGAAAGTGGTATGGCTCTCCACGCAGTATATATCCGAGATAACCTATTTTTTTTTCCTCTTAATATTTTCCAAAATTTCTCGAACTGCTAGTCTAGCTCTTTGGAGTACCTCCTCATTTCTCACATGATCGACAAGATATATAAATTGTTGACTCAAGACAGTCTTAGCATTCGCCGCCGGATCCACATTTCGAAGGCATCAATTTTATTTATAATTGATGTCTTCAGCGTCCAAGTCTCGACACCGTATAGTAAAACGGACCAGACCTGACCAGACATTACACTTCACCATTTCGTAACTAAGGCTAAAATTTAATTTCTTGTTTGTAGGAAATTTTCGGAGTTTTAGGAAGGTTGTTCTAGCCTACTCGATCCTGCATCTTATCTCCTGATCCGTATGCAACTTTTAATTGAACATGCATCCCAAGTATTTAAATTGTATGTCTTGTTCTGTGTTCTCTTCATTAAGATGTATTTGTAGTGTATAGTGTGTGGTATATCATAAACTTTGTTTTGATGACGTTCTAGTCTTTGGCTTTCTTCATTTCCCCGATTTAGGAGACTTTGAATGTCTTGTGCACTGTCTGCTAGTATCACAGTATCATCTGCATTCTGCATACCGAATATTACTAATAGGGATGCCGTTTATTCTGATACCAAAAGACTAACTCAAAGAATGCTTTTTCTAAATGTAGGTTAAATAACATTGGTGATAAGATGCACTCTTGGGAGAACACCTTTTTATTTATTCAAAATCTTCAGTTGTTCCAGCGTTACTTATTGTTATTTCTGCCTTTTGGTGGCAGTACAAATTGCTAAACCTTCGTCTTTTTGATCCAATTCCAAGTGAAAGTGAAAATACATATAGGAAATATTTAAAATTTAATTTTTTAATGGTTTTGGGCTGTTTGGCCGGCGTCGATTGTCTGGTTGACTTGACGTTTAGGCCAACACGAGCGGTTGGTATCTTCAGAAGTTGCTTCCTGGTTGACAGTATGCAAACTACTGGGCATTGCGTTTGGTGGAATTTTTTACCTGCCAGATGATCGAGAAAGTATCATATAAGTGCGTGTGAACTGTACAGTTAAGGTGCAAGAGAAAGCGTATCGGCTGTACCTCTCGCTTAAGGTTACTGCGACGCGATTGGCTGGAACGAGACCACGTAACCTAGAGCGCCAATGCAGGTCCTCAGTAGTAATTTTAGACAAAAAAATTACCACTATTAATAATCATAAAAAAATGCGTTTACGCTGCTCAATACGCTCTTCCTCGCATCTCAAGCTATGCATGGTACTGTACACACGCACTTATATATTACTTATTATATTGGGTAACCAAATAGGTTCGTGCGGTTTTTGGTAGAAAAATATAAATTTTTATTGAGAAACAATAAGACACTATTTATTCGTCGAAGTAATTAATATCACACTCATTGGCCTTTTGCCAACGTGGAACCAATTTTTGTATGCCGGTAATGTAGAACTCCCTGAATTTGAAGTAAAAAAATTGGCGGACTGCATTTATTACACCATCTCGAGTTGTAAACTGTCGGTGCCTCATACAGTTGTCAAGAGACAGAAAAAGGTAATAATCACTTGGCGAAATGTCGGGAGAATATGGCGGGTGCGGTAACGTCTCCCAGCCGAGTTCAGAAATTTTTTCTCGGGTCACTCTTGCAGTATGAGCCTTGGCGTTATCCTGCAAGAATATCACTTTCTTTCGATTGATCAAAGAAGGCTTTTTCTGGATGAGAGCTACTTGTACTCGTTGAAGCTGCTTACAATACAAGTTAGCAGTGATGCTTTGAGCCCTTTCCAAAAACTCATAATGGACAATTCCAGTTGCTGTCCGCCAAACACACAACAAAACCTTGTTTGGGTGCAAGGAAGCCTTGGGCGAGTGTGGTACTGAATCAGTAGGCGACAACTAATGATACGAACGCTTAGAATTCGAATACAAGATCCATTGTTCGTTGCAGGATAATAACTGAATAAGAAACGGTTCATTAGCGTTGCGTAAAATGTTTGCTGAACAAATGGTAGGACGACTTAATTTGTTATCATTTGCCAATTTATGTGGGACCCATTTGGCTAACTTCCACGTCTTTCCTAGCTGCAAGTTCTTGGCACGTTGTCCTGGAATTTGCGTCCACAACCTGTCGAAGATCCTCGTTGTTCATGATTTTTGGTCTCCCTGAGCGCGGTTCATCGCTCAAACTGAGATCTTCCGAAGAAAATTTTTTGAACCACTTCTGTGCTGTTCGATCACTAACGGCATCATCTCCGAATGCGGTACATATTTTTCGCACCGCCGCTGCAGCTTTTGTACCAAGTACCAAAGAACTTCGAATTACTGTTTTATGCGTCGTCATTTTTAATTATTAAAACTAGAAATGTAACAATTTTCAGCAACTTTTTATGTGTGTGAGAAAAGAAGGATTCATACTAAAGTAACAGAAGCTAAGAAACAATCGCTATCGATCAACCACATAAACAATATCCACGGCAATGTGCGATACTTTCTCGATTATCTGGCAGTTTTTACCAAATTGATCTGGCTTTTTTTGATTATTTGTATTTAGGCACCTATATTACCCTCCATAAATCCCAAAATGCCTCAAAAATTTTTTTTGGATTTGTTTAAAAAACATTTTGCAAGAATCTGGTTAATATTTAGAACGAACCAATTGATCTTTTTTTTTCAATTTCTTAAAAATATGTAACCTCGGAAAGCCTCAAAAAGATTTTGTAATATAGAAATTTTCCGTTTAAAAAAATTCAAGTGTTGGTAGGGGGCCAATACCCTTCAGCCAGACCTTGACTTTTATGTTTAGGGGTTCTTAAAGGACACACAAAATTTTCATAGTGCCTCAAGAGCCTACCTCTCGGACTATATTATTTTTGATATTGCTGGGTTGTTTGTAAATTATTATGCAGAATTTATTCATTCTAGCTTCGATCGGCAATATACTTATCCCTTTTATTATAGCTGTTTCGAAGAAGATCCTGAATAAAAGATGTAGGTTACCATATTACCATTAGAATAGTGTTCAATATAAAAAAGGTATATAACATCTGATTAAAAAATAACTACCTAGGTCATGTATATTAAAAATGATCGCATCACGTTTTTTCATTACCTCTCACTGACATTGTATGGAAAAACTTGAAATCCTCAGCATCATTTTAAAGCTTATAAAAGTAAGTTTATTTTTAAAACACGTAAAGACCGACTAACATTTAATAAGAAATTTGAGTTCGTTTACATCGTTTTTTATTAATTAACACTATAAAGATATATTATTTATTCTATATCTATAGTGTTTAAGACACGGTTTACTATGTGATTAAAATATTGTTTTATTACTGTCGAATTATTAGTTATTTAATGTCTTTTTTTTACACCATTCAAAGATGTGCTGGTTGCGCCATACAAACATGTACTGGTGATAGGGGTATAGCAATGACGCAAATAGCCCAGTAAATAAGCCGGAAAATACTGTAAAATATGGAAAAGTTGATAACAAGCTCCGATTATAGGGTTGTTTCCCCACCCCCAAATAATCTTCAATAGTAAAATTGATGAAAATTTTTTAAATTCAAAATTTTACCTCGGAAATCGTCTTTCAGGGGTTCTCGGGGTCGCTGATTACGAATCCGCGATCAAAAATCGTGTGAGGGTGGTTGCACCCCATCAAAACCACCCCTAGGGGCTACAGAAATGGGGAAATTTTAAAAAGTCAAAATTTTATCTCAAAAATCCTCTATTGGGGGTTTTTGGGGTCGCTGATTACGAATTCGTGGTCAAAAATCGAGTGAGTGTGGTTTAACCCCCATTTAAACCACCCTTAGAAGTTACGGAAACGGGGAAATTTTAAAAATTCAAAATTTTACATCGGAAATCGTCTTTCGGGGGTTTTCGGGATCGCTGATTACAAATCGGAAATCTAGTTACCACAAACTTTTAAAATAATATGTGCGCGGATTTTGGTTTTAAAGAAGTTAAATTATTGAAGTGTGTGTAATTGTTGAGTGTAATAAAATCCTTTTTTCCATTTCTGTCACTTCTAGGGGTGGTTTTAAATGAGTGCAACCACCCTCACATGATTTTTGGCCGGAATTCGTAATCAGCAACCCCTAAATTTTCAAAATTTCTCCATTTCTGTCACTCCTAGGGGTGGTTTTAAAGAGGTGCAACCACTCGTACATGATTTCTGGCCGCGGATTTGCAACCAGCGGCCCCAAAAACCCCCCAAGAGACTATTTCCGAAGTAAAATTTTGAATTTTCAAAATTTCTGGATTTCTTTCACTCCTACGGGTGGTTTTGATGGAGTCCAACTACCCTACCCTACACGATTTTTGACCTACCCTAATTTTTTTTTTCATTGCAAGGCAGATGTTAGCGGTGATGAATGTTCCTGAGGGTCTACAGAACACGTAAAAACGAAAAAATTTTAAATCGGAGCTTGTTATCAACTTTTCCACATTTTCCGGCTTATTTACTGGGCTAATACCTTTAAACAATTTTCAATTTCTCGTTTAAACTTTCAAATTTGTGTTAAGAAAAAAGCTGAAATGTTGTCGGATAGTGATAATGAAGATTATTTTAACAATGGTACCCCACCAGAACCTGCAGAAAGAGCAGAAGCAAGTTTACTTTCGGAAAAAATAGGGGGCGGCATTAAAAAGCATTACGAAAAATGTTGATAAGAAAAAATGCTAAGAATATTGCGTCAGAGACAGTCCTGATGGCATACCAAAAAAACTCTCTACTCTCTGGGCTATCTACAGCATGATACGGGCCCTGCTAGATTTAGAAGATCAAAATATAACAAATATAACATTACAAGTAGACAAGAATATCATTCTCTAGCAGTGAAACTTTAAATCATCAGGCGGCTTTTTAAATATTTTATGTTTTACCTATCTATTATTGATCTATAATACCTTAGAAACGGAATATGTTATGATAGCAATAATACCTGCTATCACACCTAGGGCATTATAAGCGGGCATTATGATAATGCCCGCTTATAATGCCCTAATGCGTAATATGGAAATTTTATTGCTTATCCAATTTTATTTCTCTCACAATAAAGATCAAGTTTATACAAAAATAATTTTTCTTTAAACAATACTAAAAATTAAACTTTATTTCCAAAATAAAAATTACAAATTTTGAAATGTCCCGGAAAATGTAGCTGATCCCACTATAGAATGGTCGGTGTTTTTGTGATGGTAGCAGCGGTGGTAGCACTAACGCTATTTTGTATAGAAGAACAGTCCATTAAAGAATTTTCAATAGTCGATACGGAATTAACCTCGGAATTAACTGAATTGGCAATCATTTTGGCTACTTTGTTTTTGGATGAAATACTTTCTTCTTTATATCCTTCAGCTACTGAAGAGCTTTTCCATTTCCCATGTTGTTTTAGCGTTTCAAACGAAGCACCTGCCTCAACAAGTAAAGTTGACGATGTGCGACGCAAACAGTGGCCGGTGTAAGCTTCTGCATTTTATCCAGTTTTAAAAATTTTGCGATCAATGTTGGGACGCTTCATATGGTATTTTTTCCAATGGGTTGTACTGTACATCGACCCTTTCTATAGGTAAGAAAGAATCTTCGCTCCTTTATTCCAGCTGGTCTTAATGTTGTGTACTTTTTTAAATTAAATCAATTTAAAGCGCCTAAATCTTCTTCAATGATAGTAAAACTTTTTGAAGTTGAAGTTTTAGTTTCTGGTACCTTTATAACCAAGACTGTTCCTCTATCTTCAATGTCATCAATGGTCATTTTGACCAACTCATCTCGTCTTAAACCTCCAAAAACACCCATTACCAATATGACTTTGTGTACCAAGTAGATATCATCAGGAGCCTTCTTAATAAATTTTAATATTTGTTCCCCTTCCAAAACTTTAGACTTCTTCGGGACGTATCCTTTCGACTTAACTTTTAAAAAAGATATGAGACGATGGTATTGCGAAATGTCTATATTTTCATAGACCATCAACGTAGACCTTAGGGTGGAAATACTTGGTCCAGAGAGAGTTCGGACTGTATTTTTCCGACTAAAAATAATAAAGTTTGTTAAACATATGTATTAAAATAAAATCAATAACTTACCAGTTCCTGAAATATGCCATTAAAACGTTTCGTTATTTGAAGTTGCGTTGGCATCTTTCCAAATACCAAATATGCCATACTCCCGATCATACTGTTGCCTTGATTTAACTGGCAAAAGATTTTCGGTCGCTTTTATGGCCTTTTCTCTTATATTTTGTGGAATTTCTTCCATTTTGAGCAAATTGTTAAATAAAAAATGCCAACTGACTAACTGACAGAAACATCAAAGTCAAACTTAACACCAGTCATTATCTACTTACGTATAAAGGTACAGGTGCAACTTATTTTTTATATTGCGAATAAATAATGTAATTAGTCATTGAAAAGCTCTTTTTTGGGTAAAACATAAAGCATTGTATGCACTACGGGCTCAGGTCGAAATCTAGCCCTCGGGCCAGAGGCCCTCGGGCTATTTCGACCTTCAGGGCATTATAGTCCCAGTAACGCCCTTGATACATAAATAGCTATTGATTAAAGCCTACAACAAGTTTAATTTGAACATTAATTTTAACAAATAATATGTGATAAATTGTTTAATTTTTGTTGCTAATTGTCTTGTTGACTATATCTAAGAATTTTTCAATAAAGATATTACATAAATAGTTTACTTTATTAAATAAGTAAGAAAAATGAGAGAAGAACACGACTGGGAAAAATAGGTGAGGAAAATGGAAGAGCGAAGTAGACGTAAGTAATGTGACACTTTCATTAGAGTTAGTAATGTCAATATTTTTTTCCATTTTTATTTACAGGCCTGTAAATAAAAATGTTAACTGTGACGTTAAGCATAAAAGTTGATTCGCCAGAAAAAATAATATTATTGAAAAAATTTCGATTTCGTTTTCACTTTCCAACATAACTTCACAAAATTTAATTCGGCGATAAAAATTATCCTCAAATAGTTCTTGCACTAATGTAATTTTATAGGGATGAAATTTGTTAAATATAAGGACATTCCTCACAGATATAAAACCAACATCGGATTGAGAGGTCACTTTTCGTAATGACAGATTTGGTTCCTCTACAAAATGCTGCACAATTTCCAAACTTTTTTCTTCATTACCAACCGTTCTTGGCCTTCCGGAGCGTTGGCGATCTTTACAAGTACCAGTTTGATCAAATCTGAATAGTCCTAATCACTGTAGATTTAAAAATAGGACGGCGGTCCGGAAAAGTATCATTAAAAAGATTGTTTTGTTTCATTAAAGGATCGTTGGTGATCTCCGAATCCTCTGATCATCAGATGCATTTTCTTTCAGTAAGGGACATAATTTAAAATAAATATTAAATTCAAGTAATAAAGTTACTTCATTTGGCAGTGTCAAAAATAACTGTCATGTAAAACTTGGTAGTGTCTGTAAAAAGGTGAAATAATAGATAATCTGGGAGCAAAATTTAAAAATCTTAATAGTTACCTCATATCTTTTTAACTGATGGATTTAGGTATAGGACATAAAACAGAAACTAGGGCAAAAATTTTGCATAGATTCAGAAAGTAATTTTTACTTTGAAGCACTCTTTATACTTGCAATATTTTTTTAAGGCAAATATAACAAAGATCTAAAACTTTTATCTGAAATATTTTTTGATCAGAAGCGGCGTTTTCGAAATATCGAGGGGTTCCGCGCTTTTTGAACACAGTGTATGTAATATTGATAATACTTACTTCAATTACCTACCTCTACTTTTCACACTTTTCAATTTCATTTGGGTACAGGATCCTTGTAACACCCGGACTAGATTACAAGAATCTTTTAATCTTTCCAGAACAACATTTTTAT
>JAHBCN010009188.1:0-35887 GCA_019359885.1 Listronotus oregonensis | reverse complement strand
CCCTGTATATCTACAAAAAAACGAATTTTTAAATATAATTCTCTAAACTCTACCCAATAAAATTTTTCTTTTTTTTAAATTAAATTGTAAATTTATTGTGTAAATACTAAAACAGATTTACATAAAATTTTCAATAATGTTATAGCATAAGTTTCTTCTGGCCCAGTATGGAGGTCCAGAGAAAAATCCAAAGGTTCAAAGACTTCATGCAAAACTGCATTTTTTTTTATTTATTGCTATTTAACAGGTGTAATACATTTTCTAAACAATACAAAACTTTTCTTTCCCCACAATTTATTTAAAAAGTTATGGACGGATTTAAGTGGAACGTTTTTTTGTTTTTTTACATTTTGTCTATTTAACAAATGTTTTGGGCCTTTTGAGTGGAAGCATATCTTGAATTGTGTTATACACATATTTTTAAGGGTTTTTATCAAAAATATTCCTGCCACTTCATACATCCAACTACTCTTGTTTTTTAAGAGATAAGGCTTGATCTATACGTTAAAATGTACTATCACAAAGTAACGGACTACTTAAACCATTATTAAAATTCGATATCATATAGATGGTTTGTGATTATTCTCTAGTTTTGGGTTAATAAAAGCCCATCTATGCAAAATTTTATCTAATAGATGGGATATTGGTGACAAATAAACGTAAAAAAAATTAAGGTGATATATGAAACCTACAAAAGTGTTACAATTTAATATACCTATACATGGGGTAACTAAAACATGCTTGGCCAAAAATAGGGCAAAAATATTATATTAATATAGTTTTAAAGGGCCCTTATTTTAAAGATACAGTGTGTAAAAGAAAAATTTTCAGAACTGGCATTTTTTCTTTATTTTCAAATTGAATTATTTAATTCAAAGAGAACTTTGTACAGTTAAAACTTTTACTAAAATACCACTTTTAAAAATAATTTTTTGTTACTAACATGATCCAGTGGCGTAGCTTCGAGCAATTTTATCCATTTTTTACCATTATTTTGTGATTACATCTTAGGTTATAATATTATGGATAATTTAATACATGAAACTTATTTTCTACTTAGTTTTACATAAAAAGACTTTTCAAATTACCTCGATAAAATTTAGAAATATTCCAATTTTAAGCTTTCGTGGTAGGAAAAGGGTAATATTTAAAATTAATAACAAGTGTAATTTTTACAAAAACTGGATGAAATAAAGACTATATGCATGTGTTTTTGTCTTTAAATCATTGTTGTCTTTAATTTTAAATGTTATTATTTTCGTATTACACAAGTTTAAAATTAGAAATGCCGTTAAATTTATCGAGTTAATTAAAAGTATTCTTTTTATGTAAAACAAAGTGGAAAACAAGTACCCTATACCAAATTATTAATAATATTGGTATCAAAGGTTACGACATAATTATGGAAAAAAATTAAAAATATGCGCAAAACTACCACTGATCCATATTAGTAATAAACCGATTAAAAAATAAAAATAAATTCCAATTCTATTTTTTTTTACACACCCTGACTCTAAAAAATGGGACCTTTTAGAATTCATGTTTATATAACATTTTTGTCTTATTTTTGACCAAGAAATCTCCCATTAAGCGATGGCCTATGTGTTTTGAATCATCCTATATTGATATCCGCCCTATTTAATACACGTTTTATAAACAAAACCATACCTTTTTTTCACACATTTTCACTAAAACCTTAAAGCGACGCACTGTAAACTCATCACTCTGTTCACACAAACCTTTGCAATAGAATAAGGGCTCTCTGCCAAACTACCTACTTTCTAACGTGCCAAAAATAACTAAAGTAATTATTGGCATATTTCAGTTATTTAATGTTTATTACTCCCTTTTTACCTAGAAGAGTGCCAGTTTGCAGGTAATTTAATTAAATAAAATATTTATATTGGTATGCAGACTGCAGTAGCGTATCATTTACACATTTTATTGGTACCTCAAATTAAAAACAAAACCTGTACAAGATTTCAAAAACTTCACCCCCAAATTAAACCATTTTTTATTTGCTTTTTTTTATATCTGAAGAAATTTCCGATGCCTTTCTTGAGTTTGACTGGACTGCCTAGGTTAGAGATAGTAAAGCGAATCGTTATTTATCTATGTGCCATTAAAAAAAACGAGCCTAAGATGTGTCATGAAGCAATTTTAAATTAGTGACTAATAAAAAAGATTAAATGAACACTAAAACTTAAAACTCTTTATTTGCAGAAATATACATTTTGTGCAGCAATAGTAAAACTAACATTACACATTTTATAGATTTTTTTTTAATTTACTAGCAAACAGTGGCGGATTTAGGTTTAAAAAAATATATCTAAAAACTGTGACATGGAACCCACACCAAATATACCGGGTGGTGCATCGTCGGGCGGGATATAGAAAATCCCATTTAATTTTTAATAGGGATAACTACTGGCTTCCTAATTATTTTAGAGAAAAATCCTACTGAAGTTTATTGAAAAGTATGCAAATCTACGTTCATGGTAAAACTTTTTCGGTTACATCGTTTGCCAGTTAGATACTAATATATTTTTAAAAATTGTTGCTTTATTATCGCCTTAAATTTATAAACAACAATAAAAATACCAATAAGTTGTGAATTAACGTTGTCATTTTGGAATTTAGTGCTTTACCATTATCAAAAAATCGTACAGCGAAAAGATTAAAGTTGTATTTATGCAGACGAATTAAATTACGCTTAACTAAACTAAAGTGACAAATTTTAAGAACTATGGTATTCACAATATTTACATGCTACAATAAATTATTAATACTATTACAAATAACATGTTGGAAATAAATGTAAGATTTAAGAAAATTTTCAAATATTCCTCCATTGGCTGCTAGACAATAACCCAGACGTTCGTAAATTTGTCTTCTTACATGGCAGAAATAGCATTTTTTAACTCGTCCAGATTAGTATAATTTTTATCCTTGTATATTTTGCTTTTTAAATGGCCCCAGAGGAAGAAGTCATTTGGCGAAATATCAGGAGAGCTGGCTGGCCAATTTATGGTGTGATGTAGGCCAATAACATTTCTATTAAAAGCATAGTATAAATATTCCCGAACATGTGCCGGGCAGCCATCCATTTGGTACCAAACTTCCTGATTTTCCCTGGGGGCATTATTTAAAGTAAGTAAAATTTGTTTTTCGAATAGTTTTAAATAATATTCTGCATTCAAATTTGTACGTAAAAATGGTCCAATGATACGTTGTCCAAAAATCCTAGCCCAAACATTTACTTTCTGCGGATTGTGCATCCTCGTTTTGATAAATCTGTGTTTGTTTTCTTTGCCCCAGTATCGGTAATTTTAATGATTGGGTTCATGATTTAACGTAAATGTGCTTTCATCAGTAAAACAAATATGTTTTAAAAACTTTCCTGTCCAAGTTTTCCTTTTTCATCATATTAAAGCAAAATTCCTGCCGTCTTATTTCATCTGCATCCGTTAGCTCTTGATGTATTTCATATTTGTAGGAAAAGTGTTTATTCATGCCATTTCAAAATCCGGAGCGCTGTTTATTGATCTTTTTCTATGACATCCCAAAGTTCTCCTTTCCATCATTTTCTTCCACCTGCAATAAAACTTCCAAGTTTCTATCATCTCTTTCCTTTTCTTATCTTTAATATTCTTTTGCTTTACATCTGCAGTTATTTATTACTGTGCCTTTGGTCTCAAATTTTTTGATAGTCCAATCAACTGTTGATTTTCCGGGTATCGGTCCATTCGGATACTGAGCAGCGAACATGTCTGATACCTTTTGGTAACTATTTCCTTGATAGTACCATTTAATCATCAATACTTTTTTTTCAGTAGTGTAACTCATGATTACTTTTTTCGCTGTATGATTTTTTGATAATGATAAAGCAGTAAACTTCAAAATAACAACGTTAATTCTTAACATAGATAAAGGATTACTATTATGGGATTGATGATTCACAACTAACTGGTATTTTTAATGTTGTTTATAAATATGAGGCAATTTTTAAAAATATATTAGCATCTGCAAACGTTGTAAACAAAAAATCTAAAGTTTTTACCATGGGCGTAGATTTGCATGCCCTTTAATAAACTTCAATAGAATTCTTCTCCACGCCTTTAATTAAAAATTTAATCAAATTCAAACAACAAAAAAAATACAAAAATTCGCTCCTGAAACTTTTTTTCTTAAGGCCAATACCATCTGGTATATATTTGGTGTGGCTCCCATGTCTCACAAACCGGCAAACCAACAGTGCTATCTTTTAAAACGTGAAGAATAGAGTATAAAAATACAAATTTCTACCAAAATTACTTTTTTGTTTTTTTTTAATGGAATTATTGCCATTGTTCTTTTTAGAGTGAAAATTTTTGATTTAATGGTAATTTACTTGCAATACTGTAAAAAAATAAAAAAACAAAATGAATTTTTGTAAAAACCCATTGTCGTAGAAAAAAAAATTGTAAATAAGCTTTTAAAATGCAATTAAATAATCTAATAAACTGTGCATAGTTTTTTTTAAATTTACTCGTATTATAAAAATAGTGAAAATTTACCATCAACTTTGAGACTTGTAATATAAAATTTAAAAAACATATATCTTCGAAAGTATTTATTCTAGCAACTTAATTTTTTAGCATCCTTTAGTATAAATACTCGGCATTAACTAAAATTATTTTAGAATTTAAGCATCAATAGATTTTTCGTAATAATAAATAATGTATGACCATGACTCATTTTTGGAAAAAAACCGAAAAGTTTCAGGTCTGATAAAATAGTTTTCCAACCGTGTTAATCGGCCAAACATTAATTATGATTATTTAACTATTAATAAATTAATCACATAGCAAATTGTAGCTCAGTATGTACCCCGCAGGTTAGTTATTTAATATGATTATTAAAATAAATATGCTAGGAAGCCACTGATCCACTAATAGCCCAGTAGATAAGTCGGAAAATACTGTAAAATATGGAAAAGTTGATAAACAGCTCCGATTTAAACATTTTTTGTTTGTACGTATTCTGCAGACCCTCAGGAACATTCATCACCACTAACATCTGCCTTGCAATAAAAAATAAAAAATTAGGGTAGTTTTCCCACCGCCAAATAATGCCGAATAGTAAAACTAATGAAAAATTTTTAAAATTTAAAATTTCCCCTCGGGGGTTTTCGGGGTCGCTGATTACGAATCCGCGGTCAAAAATCCTGTAAGCGTGGTTGCACCCCATCAAAACCACCCCCAGGGGTTACAGAAATGGGAAAAATTTAAAAAGTCGCTGATTATGAATCTGTGTGAGAAAATCAAGTTAGGGTGGTTGCATCCTATTAAAACCACCCCTAGAAATTACAGATATGGGGAAATGTTTACGAATCAAAATTTTACCTCGGAAATTGTCTTACGAGGGTTTTCGGGTTCGCTGATTACGAATCCGCCGTACAAAATCGAGTAAGGG
This sequence comes from Listronotus oregonensis, assembly GCA_019359885.1. Classification (NCBI taxonomy): domain Eukaryota; kingdom Metazoa; phylum Arthropoda; class Insecta; order Coleoptera; family Curculionidae; genus Listronotus; species Listronotus oregonensis. Next base: position 30,433 of record JAHBCN010009188.1, on the reverse strand, counting down.
TGGTTGCACCTCAATAAAACCACCCATAGGAGTTACAGAAATGGATAAATTTAAAACTTAAAATTTTACCTCGGAAATCGTCTTCTGGGATCGCTGATTACGAATCTGAAGTGTAGTTACCACAAACTTTCAATATATTATGCGCCCGAATTTTGGTTTCAAAGTAAATAAATTATTGAAAAAATAAATTACGAGTGTAATAAAATCGCTTTTTAATTTTTTTTATATTTCAAAAAAACCCAAACAAAATTTTCCCATTTCTGTAACTCCTAGGGGTGCTTTTAATTGGGTGCAACCACTCTCACATGATTATTGGGCGCGCGAATCGACCCCTAAAACCCCCAAGAGCCAATTCCGAGGTGAAATTTGAAATTTTTAAAATTTCTCGGTTTCTGTCACTCCAAGGGATATTTTTAATGGGGTACAACCACCCTTACATGATTTTTGGCCACGGATTCGCAACCATCGACCCCGAAAACCCCCGAGAGACGATTTCCGAAGTGAAATTTTAAATTTTCAAAATGTATCCATTTCTGTCACTCTTAGGGGTGGTTTTGATGGAGTCCAACTATCCTCACACGATTTTTGACCGCGAATCCGTAATCAGCAACCCCGAAAACGCCCGGTAGAGGATTTTCGAGGTAAAATTTTGAATATTCAAAATTTCTTCATTTCTGTATCTCCTAGGTAATAAGTCCGGATTTAGTTTGTTGAGGTACCTCCCATTCCCTAGATACATATAAATTAAAGAAAGTATAGATTAAAATTTGGTTGCTTTATACCTTACATATTAGTCATTTATAAGACTGGAAAGTAGTGTTTTTGCAGGTCGAGTCAAGCGGTTTGTAGGGCGAGCCGTAATTGGCCGTAGGCGACTCCTGGAAGCTTGACGAGACCTGCAAAACTCTTGTTTTTCGGTCATGTAATGTACAATGTTTTTTTCGACCGAAACCATTTAAAAAAACAATAATAATATTTTAATAATCGACAACAGGTCTATTTATCTGCTTGAAATAGATTTGATACTTATTATAACAATAAGAATAATTTAAGACACCCACAGTAGGGTAGTAATTAGGCTAAGCCTGCGTGGACTGTCCAAAGATAAAAAAAATCCACTGAAGTTCGTTTCCGTAACAACCATGCATAAAAACGGCTATGCTTCAAATAGCAGCTTATTTTTTATTTCAAGTAACAAATGGGTTTAGTGACAAATGAGCTTGGTAAAAGTATTTTTCCGGTCCTTAATAACCACTTTCTGGTCTAGCCCGAAAAAAAGTTACTTTCTGGTCAAAATGTTTACCAGAAAATGGGTATTTTCGGATCGGTCAATAAAAAACTTTTTAGCAAAAATTGGGTAATTTAAATAAATGAAATACTTCGGTTAAATAAAGTTGATCAAAGTCGTAACATAAAGTATTCACTGTGAAGTATTTTATTTTGTAATTTTTAGAGGCCCTGATATTAGACACTTGACACATAAATAATAGTAATAATAATAATAATAATAAAATTATTAGAAAATTAATTTTTAAATAAATTTTAGATGTAGCACATTATGTTTTTAAATGACAACTAATCAAAAAGTGGATTGGCAGTTAAAAAGAGAGGCATAGGTTTAACATGCTCAAGTGATGTAACTATAGTATAACTGTAAGTAAAAGTTTTCTTAAGGGATAAATTAAATTTTTAATTCGATTGTTTATCAAATAAAAGCAAAATAATTATATAGTACAAAGCTCGGTACAAAGTGTCTAAATTTTTTTTTTTTTTAATTGGGTGGTTTATCAGTAGTTTACTCTACCATTTAGTAATGGCTAATCGAGTAACTAATATAAAAGAAAATTTGACTATATATTTAAAAAAATTGTAGTTAAAGCCAACACAAGGTTTTTATCCTTTATAATAGGGAAATAAAGTATCTATAATACTATCTGCAAATACAGTTTTTTTTGCCAAACTTGTGATATAAAATTATATTTTTAATTAATGAAGCAATTATGTCAGTAACCAAAAGTTTTGGGGCAAGTATTTTACAAAGTTTTTTTTTCAGGTGCAACTAGAGGGAAAAAATAGAACAGAACATGGATATTAAAAATACATGTACATACGGTTGTTTTTTAATAACCATTTATAAATTATGAAGACCATTTTTATACCTAACTTTAGACGTTTTTACTTTTTTTACACATCACAAAATATTTAAGACTTTTTATAAAGTAAATTAAGAAAGATAAACATTATCACATAAACATTTTTTTATATGAACTGTTACACTTTATGTGGATTTAGAAAATAAGCTTTCCATATTAAATAGTCTGTACAAAAATTTGGGAAATATGAAAGGAGAGTTGTAGACATCAGATATTTTTATGAATAAATTTTTCCCTATAGTTTATATTAGTTTTTTTTTAGTAGGGATAGTTACTTGTCACTGGTTTTATCTTGGAAACTATTGTACTATTTTGGGGTGGACGAAAAAATGATTATCAAAAATAACAGGCGATTTATCACAACATTTTTTACATCCATATTTTTTCAGTGGCATCTTTAATAGCAGAGTGGACGCAACATTCACTTTAATACACAAAAATGCTAAAACTTTAGGGTAAACAATTTTTTATTATTGTTAATTAATTAATTTCTTAAGGTTTTAATAATCAATAGGGTACTTCACAGTTTTAGCTTTAGAAAACTCAAACACGAAGGATATTTAACCAAATCTTTTTTACTTGACCAGCCTACGGTTTAAAAAATATGTTTCACTTTGTTAGTGCTTTTTTGCGTATAAGTAATTTTTCGCTCACTCTAGATGTTTAACAGAAAATAGTATATGAGGAAATGCGTGAAAAATCGTTTAGTAATTTTAATCAAATTCGTGATCAATTACTTTAATATTAAAAAAGTTTGCCCTTTTTAATATACTTAGTATCGTGCGCCTCCTAGTGATAAAGTATTTTACTAATTTTTATTTTAAAGCTGTACCATTCATATGTTGCTGTACATGGTTAAAAAATACGATTTACGACCATACTTAATTAAACATTCTGTATTATTACCATACACCACACATTAGGAATCCAAAAGATCTTTTAATGTTATATAATCAACATAACAGAACCACCTATTTAAATCCTTAGAAAAACCTCTTTACAACGTAAGTTATATAACGTGGATGTTTCAGAATATGTGTTAGGCCCAACCAATGCAAAATACGTAACGAGGCCGTGTAAGTTTCGAAACCAAAACGTTATATTTTTAACGTAACTACAATTTTGTTAAGTTAAAGGAAATATAACGAAACTATTAGGTTCAAGGCGCTGTTAAAGATGATTAACGTAACAAAGGAACAAGAAAATACAAATGTAACGTAGTTAGGATGATTTTTTGCTTAGTGGGACGTAAAAACAAAAAAAATTTAAATCGGAGCTTGTTATCAACTTTTTCACATTTTCCGGCTTATTTACTGGGCTATAACTACCTTGTTAAAATAGACTTGAATATTAAAAAAACATTTATTCTGTAGGCTGTTTAAAGAAACTGTGAAATAATGTAATTATAGGAAATTTTATTCACAAACCCTTAACAGAAAATAATTTATCAAAACCGACACATTCAACAATGGCTAAAGAAGTTATTAAATTGAACCGAGGCAAGCGAAACAAAGGGGCTGCGTCGGATTTACAATATTTTAGTATTTTAGACGCCGAACGGGCGAGACATTCAGGCACCGCGACGGTACAAAATAAAAATTTATCCATGGACAACAAGTAAGCATTTGTGGGTAGAAAATAAATGTTGTCCTTTTGTACGGGGTGATTTAATTTAAGAGGGTTTGTGTTTCTTTAAATTAAGTTATGAGTTAAAAAATTGGGAACGTTGTTTCCCCACAAATCCCTTTCTCTTAAGCAAAATCTGTAGATCATCTGACCAAACACATAAATGTAGAAAAAAACAAAGCCTTGCTTTTTCCACTTTATTTTTTTTTATTAATGGATATGCATTTTTATTAAAGCAAATAAGCAAAAAAAAATGAGTCACATAAAAAAATATTAACCCCTTTTCACTTATAAGAATATAAATTTGAAAATTCTTGACCTCAAGCAATTCGACAGTTACATACAAGTTTTTTTATCTTGGGACAGTCCACGAAGGCTGATGCCTAAGTACTAACGTACCGTGGGTGTCTTAAGTGTAGTGAAAGGAAGTTTGTTCACACGGGACTTAAATATTTGGAGATTGGGAGGAAAGGAAAAACTTCTGCGGGCAGCAGGTTCCATAGTCTTAACACTCTAGGGATGAAGGAACAAAGAAAGCGGGAAGTTCGGGGCTCTCTAATTGAAGTGTAAAAGGATGCATAAAAGTTGCACTACGTGTTGCTCTGTTGGGAGCTGCCAGAGAAGGAATTATACTGGCCAACTTCTCTGAGCAGAAGCCGTGGAAATACCTATAGAAGAGCGACAGATCCCCTACAGCTCGACGTTGGGCAAGAAGAGAAAGCCTTTCTGTGAGCGTTGGATCATTAATAAGACGAACGGCTCTTTTTTGAATGGAGTCCAGAATGCTTAGTGTTGTAGGGGACGCCATTCCCCAGGTATGAGAACAATATTCTAAGGAGGGTCTGATTTGGGATACATACAGAGTGTATAGATTGGAAGAAGAGAAATATTTTTTGGCTTGGAAGAGGAATCCAAGCTTTTTTGAAGCTGCCGAGGCTATGGATGTAATATGTTTGTGCCAGATGAGGTTATTCTTAAAAGTAACGCCGACAAGATTAAACGACTCTTCGTTCTGCAAAACTTGGCCGCTCATATATAAGGGATGAGCATTGGCAGACTTTTTTCGCGACAGCGAACATGACTGTGTTTTTTATTGTGAAAGAGATATCTGCATTAACCTGCGCTTGTTTTCCAAATCAGAATTACATGGTGGCTTAAGAAATTGAATACTAGAGTGGAGCATACTATCGTCAGCAAAACTATGAATGGGATTGATTGTGGAAGAGAGAAGATCGTTAATGTGTAGAAGAAACAACGTGGGTGCCAGCACTGAGCCCTGGGGAACCCCAGCATTAATTTGGTAGAAGCTGAAAGAATGACCATCTACAGTAACTGGTATACGTCGATTAGAAAAGAAACTGGGAAGCCAAGAGCAAAGCTTAGGTGGAAGACCGTAAGAAGGAAGTTTGTTAAGAAGCCCATTATGCCAGACCTGATCGAAAGCTTTGAATATGTCAAGAGCAACGATATGAGATTCACCAAGAAACTCAATGGACTTGTTCCAGCTGTGTGAGACAAAGGAAAGAAGATCAGCTGTGAATCTACTGTGACGGAATCCATACTGTCTATCATGTAAGATCTTATGTTTTTCCAGATACTTTAAGATTTGGGAATTAATGAATTTTTTCATTACTTTGCAAACAACAGAAAAAAAGATATAGGTCTATAGTTAGAAGGGAGAGTTTTGGATCCTTTTTTGGATACATGTTGCACACGTGCAGCTTTCCAACTCTCCGGGAAAATGCCCGTGCCGTAAGAGATTCGAAAGAGGCGAGTTAGGATGGGTGCAAGCTCGGGAGCACATTTTTTAAAGACAATTGCTGGTATGCCATCCAGCCCAGACGATTTTTAAGTATTAAGAAAAGAAAGAATACGCTTGATCTGTTTGACTTTAAAAATTGTATCGGACATTTTATGAGAAACAGGGACAACTGTTAGAAGAGGAAGATTAATAGGAGGATCAAGCGTAGAATTGGCAGCAAATTGTTTGGCAAATAGTTCGGTTTTTTCTTTGGAGGTAGAGATAATTCCATCTTTAGAGATTAGGGGTGGAAAATAATTTGTGCAAAAGTTTTGACTAATATTTTTGGCAAAGAACCAGAAAGCTTTACTGAGCAAGAAAGAACTTTATCTTTTATTCGATTGTTAAAACGGTCTTTTGCTTCTGAGATGGTTTGATTATACTGATTTCTTGCTTCGATGCTAGCCTGTTGATTTTCGGGACTAGGGTTTTGGAGAAACTTTTTGTGGGCTTAAATTTTTAAAAGTATGGCTTTGTAACAGGATTTAGAAAACCACGGTTTGTGATTTGAGGTTATGGGGTTCTTTTTAGTGTGGGGAATATAGGTATCAATGCCTAGTTGAATTGTTTCGGTAATTTGTTTACATATTTCGAAAGAATCGTGAGTAGAAAAGCAGGTAGGATCCCAAAGGTAGCTGGTAAAGAAATCTCTCAGACCATCCCAGTCGGTCGAGTTGTAGTGCCAGACGGTTCATGGCGGCATGCGTTCAGTTGCCTCAAAATGTGTGGGAAATGATACGGTGACCAAGCCATGGTCAGAGCGACCAAGGGAGCAATTACTGATGCTTGATAGAGTTCGGGGGTGTAAGTAAGAAAGAGATCTAGGGAGTTAGAATTATGGTTGGGAACCTAGAAAAGTAGGTAGGTTCCATAATTAGATTGGTGAGTGAGTTGCTGATTGCGAAATTCTTATTATGAACATTAAAATCCCCGAGGACGATTACTTCGGCCAATGAAAACTGGGAAATAATATTGTGGATCTTTATTGAAAGGAAATCAAAAAACTCGTTGTGGGAATTGTCAGACGGGGACCGGTATATACAGCAGATAAATTTGGTAAAAGATCTGATTTTTAATTCTTAGTTAAAGTAAGGGTCTCTGCTCCATATGTCATCACTGGCAAAACGCATTGGTCAGATGCTTTTCTTTTTAAGCTTATGGAGATTTCCGAATTAAATTCATCTTTAAGGTTACCAAATGCCGCTCATGCCAGGCCTAATCTTCTTTAGATCTCGGTTGTTTGATTGTCTCGCTCTATACGGGTTTCATGACCGAGATATTTATATGAAGTCACTTGTTCGATTTCACCCCCTATTATGGGAATTTTTCCACTTGCCACAAGGTTGGTCCTAAATTGGGTCTTCGAAGTATTTAACTTCAATCCAGCCATTTTTGAGGTTTGTTGAATTCTTTCCAACATTTGCGTGTCTTTGTCAATGCTGTCTGATATTAAAACAATATCATCTGCAAATTTTAGATGATTTAGATGTTCTCCGTTTATGTTTACTCCCATGTTGTCCCAATTTATTTGTTTACACACGTATTCCAATAAAGTCGTGAATAACTTTGGCAATATCGAATCACCCAGCCGGACTCCGCGTTCTATTTTAAATTTTTTGTATCCTCATGGAGTCTTACACTGCAGTTGCTGTTTCGTAGATATTCCCAATTATTGCGGTGTATTGATGGTTAATTCGACAATGAGCTAGAGCTTGGAGCATTTTGTGTTGGTTTATGATATCAAACGCTTTCTCGTAGTCTAAGAATATAAGTATCAGTGGCTTGTTTTATTCCACATTCTTTATTAGAGTTTTAATGACCTGCAAGTGATCGTTTGAACTAAAACCTCGACGGAATCCAGCCTGTACGCGCGGTTGGTAACTGTCCAGTTAATTTGTAAGTCTCTTTGTTATGATTTTCATGAATAGCATGTAAATATTGGGTAAAAGGCTAATGGGTCGATAGTTTATTAAATCGGCAATATTACCCTTCTTATGCATGAGAACAATCACTGCTTTGTGCCACTGAGTGAGGGTTGTTCTTTCAGAAGACATGCGTTAAAGAGTTGTTGAAGTATGCGTGTTAAAGCATCAGAATTAAATTAGTTCAAATAAATAATTTAAGAATGTAATTAAAAAACAGAAAAAGGTAACAATAATCACCTGAATTACCAAAACACAAAAAGTCTATATGCTATGAAAGTCTATCGTTTAGTCTTGTCAGGAAAAAAGGTCTCATTAATTGAATTTTTTAATAAAAAAGATTACGTATTCATTTTTATTAACAATATAATTAAATTAATTTATTCCAAAAATTTGTGATTTAAATTAAAAAATAAAAAAAGGCGGGAATTAATACCATGCCGAAACAAAAAGAGTAAAAATTCTGTCAAAGTGTAGCGTTTAGTATTACTTTTATTACATGTTGGAAAAAGCGACACATATAATTAAATTAATTCTGTTATTAATAAAATGATTAAGAAGTCCTTTTTGTTAAAGAGTATTAAGAAAAAAAAATTAGACGCTTTTAAACACAAACCAATAAATAAGATATTCCATTAAATTTTGTATTTTTTTACTATTATCTCTTTGTTTTAATTCAGGTCATGTTTTAAAGAATTCTTTAAGAAAAAAAAAATATGAAAAAAAAACCCAAAATACCTATAGTATCTATTTCACAGTTTTTCTAAATAAAAGGAAAGCCACAAACATGGCCCTCTTTAGTCCTTGTTAGATTATGTTTTGGACACAAAATAAGAAGCGGATTTTTTTTGTTATAAAATAAATATTAGAGTGAAAGAAGGAAAAAAAATTAAAACTAAATAAAGTTTAAAACTACTTTTTTGTCCTCCCTGTTAATGTCTTACAGTATTATTCTATTTTGTTACCCCTTCTTCTACTCCCTCTTACTTTCAGCACCATCCCTATTTTGGCGCATAGCCCACGCCTTTCTCGCAGATTTAAAACAACCCCTGCATCTTTTACAAATAGTCACTGCAAAAATTTTTAGCGGTCACTGTCTATGAGGTGTTAAAAAGTATATTTAGTTCTGTTAAGTTAATTTTTGTTAAAGGTAACTATTTTTTTATATGTAAGTTAATAAGACAATAATAAAAACATATAGAAAAATTGTAGTAACAGAAATCATGTCTAAGGTAATTTTAATTTTTGTACCATTTTTGATTTCGCTTTTATTTTATTTAAATTAATAATGTGTTGCTATTTCAGAAAATGAGTTCCAAAATAGTTCTGTTAGCAAGTATTCTGGTAATTTTGGCATTTTTCGCTACAAAATATGAAGTGGAAGCAAGATACCTACCAACCAGATCTAATGGAGACAGAATTGATAAATTGAGAGAATTGCTAAAAGATGTAAGTTTTTTTTTTTAATTTATCAATATTTTTTTATTGTTTTTATTTAATGCTCTATATGATTACGTGCAGTATATTGCATTTTTATAGCAAAGTTCTTTCGGTACCGAGAATTTAATTTACGACACAAATCACATCTTTACCAATTCTTAACCGTTCATATCGTTTAGATTGATACATGCCAATAGTTATGCCATAGTTTAAAGAATATACAATATATAAGTTAGGTCACTTGCATATAAACCTTTGATGTTTTGGCTCTTCACCGATGGCGAACCGACAAAAAAGTTTCAGAGGATATTTGTGTAAACGATACCAATTTATTGAAGCGTTTCTCTGATCGGGATTGTTTGGGTACGCGGAGTAGATATTTTATTATTTGAATGATTATTACGATAATATAAGCATAATGTTGATAATATTTGTTTATGGTCATTAAAGTTACTGTAAATAAATGTTAAAGCTAAAGCTAAAGCCGAATCCAGTGTTTATTTACATCTATACTAGCAAATCCAAATCTGAGGTCAGTTAACCTCCATAAGCTTAGGATTAAGGTTATTTGAAGGTCAAGTGAAAAAAAAAGCCAAGAAAAAATCTAAAAAAATATATGCATATGGATAGGTCCGAAGTGCAAATAAACGCCGGATTCGGATTCAGCGACCTCGAAAACATATGCATGAATTTTTCCAGAATTTTCCGATGATTTTTTCTCCACTTGACTTTCAAATGACCTTGAACCTGACGTTTTATTAAAAAACTTGAGGAAAATTACCTATGTGTACCTTATAATGTATAATTAGACCATCTTAAGAGTATTGTTCTCATGTCTAAGGAATGACGTCTCCCATAACTCTTACCATTCTTGATTTCATTCAGGGAAGGGCTATTTATCCTATTGATGACTCCGTGCTTACAGGAAAGCCTTCTTCTTTCGCCCACTGGCGCTTTTTATAGATATTGTTACGACTTTTGCTTAAGAAGATGGCCAATATAGTTCCACTCCTGACAGCTACCAATAGAGCGACACGTTGTGTCGTTTTTATGCAATCTTTTACAGTCTAGCTTGAGAGGCCCAAAAATTTCCACTTTGTTGGTTATTTTATCCCTAGAGTGTCCAGACTGTGAAACCTACTACCACCAGAAGTTTTGCCTTCTCCAAATCCCCAAGTATTTAGGTCTCGTGTCAACAGACTTCATCTTACCACACTTAAGACACCCACGGTACGTTGCTTCTTAGGCCTTCGCTCTTCGTGGACTATCCCAAGATAAAAAAAAATAGCTGCAATATTATATTTTGTACTTCTAATACACAAATGAAAATTGTTGTACATATCTACACATTTTGGTCACTAGACCATTCATTATCCATGAAAGTCTGGTCGACCTTTCTAGATGTTTACAATAAATTTCTATTTTGCTTTTTTATTTGTTTATTTGTAATGATAAAATAACCCTAAAACTATAAACCCAATTTTTTTACTTGTAAACTACAAACCGGGGTAAACATTTACCCCACTGGATTTTTGCTCTTAAAATCGTTCTGAAAGCAGTAGTTTAACTTATGAGAACTCGATTTTTTTCGTTTTGTTATGCCCAAGGGAATGGTGAAAAGCAAATTCAATGTTACCAATATTTAGTTGATTAAAAATTTATTTGAATAGCTGTAAGTACTTAAAAACAGCCAAACCGTCATTTAGCAGACAAAAATTTATAACTATTTTTCTAAACAACCGATTTTCAAATTTTCAACGGGATTTCAAAGAGAACACATATGGATTTAAGAAAAAATATACCATCGTAATGTTTTGCTAAAAAAGTTTATTTATTTGGGACTTCAAATTCAAACAAATTAAGAATCCAATCAATGGAAAAAATTAAATAAATATCCATAAGATATGGGTTTTTAAGAATCTATTTTTTTTTTCTCATAAAAAATATGAAAAAAGGATATAAAAATACTTAAAAGTACAGTTACGATTAAACTTATTAAAATTTACCCGGGGTAGATATCTACCCCGGGTAAATTTTAAAATAAAAGTCAAAGATTTATGTTTTTTTTTTAAGAATGTTTCATTAATGACATATTCTTTAATTCACAAACTTAAATAAAGAAAAAAATATTTTCTGGTTCATAATAATTCAGATTTTTATGTATTTTCACCACTTTTTCTTCCATGTGATGGATGCATTTGTCATTTCTGTTCCGACTCGTAGGTATTAAGAAAAAAAATATACAAATTAATTCATATGTTTATTACACAAAAAAACTTTACCTGGAAAATATCGAAATAAAATCTACTTTATTAATTCTTATTAGTGTTATATTTATTATTTTTATATAATATTTTGCCCTCTAAAAACGGTATTTTCACCTTTTTTTTCAAGCTTCTATCAAAGATATTAGTAAAAAAGATGTTGGGCTTAATAAACACACTTTGAACTGCTAAAAAAATTATTATTTTTTTAATTTTAAGCATCTCGTATACAGGGTGTCCTATTTTCGTGTGTTTTACGGGGTTTCTCGCTTATGAGTGAAGTTACAAAGATGCGGTTTTCGCGACGCCGTGCTACTTTTTTGTCAAACGAAAGATGCCACAAACAGATTTGTCCTAGCCCCCTTAGTTTCTTCGCTACAGGGTAATTTTAAAAAAGTTGTATTTTCGGTTACCCTTCGTATCTCAGGTATCTCTCTTATCGAAAAGATAAAAACAGGCCCTTATAGAACTTTTTACGCAGAATACAGTGGTGTACTTGAAATTTTTCTCGGATTTACTTTCTTTGAGATATTTGCCAAAGTTGCACTTTTTTAAATGAACACCCCGTATATTTTTTTGTCATATTATTTGCCACACTCAGAGCTTTCTACAAATATAATATAGTCGAAACTTATTTTTATAAATAGCATGAAAATATGCAATTATTTACTTTTTAACATAGGCGGCTTTGGTTTAAATTAATGACAGTCAAATTAATCAACGTCAAATGCCTTCTCGCACCAAAAAATTATCAAGTAATACAAACATTTATTAACAAGACAACCTGATTGATAAAAATAACAATTTTACGCTAGAATTGTTCTTAGCCTTAAAAGACAAACTTAACTACTAATTTTATAAATACTGTTCGAATTGGTGACCATGATGTCTTATGCATTGTTGGCATAGCGTCTGTAGTCTTCTTAAAGCATTTTCAAATATGAAAGAGCGGGCTCGCAACTCTCTAAAGGCATTTTCCGTGGCCTCTCTTAATTCCTCAATTGTTTCATACCTCCTCGAGTATATTTTACCTTCTAAATATCCCCACAAAAAATAATATAAAACTGATAGGTCCGGAGACCGTGGTGGCCATCGAATAGGTTCGTGCGTGGCTATAAATCGATTAGGAAAGTGCTGTTCCAACCAGTGTTGTATCACGTGAAAGTTGTGAGCCGGAGCTCCATCTTGTTGGAAATAGATGTCATTTACTTGAACCAATGGAATATCTTCCATTATAGTCATTGCTTTTTCTTGAAGGATTTGTATGTATCTATCAGAATTCAAATTTCCTTGGTAAATACAATATTCAATTCTCTTCCAAAATGAAACAAGAAACATTGAATCCAAACTCCTGGCGTTCCGGGAAAAATAACGTGTTCATTTTCCTGGCTCCAAAACCTTGAGTTATTCCTTTGAGGATACCCGCACTGGTAAAATGGGCTTCGTCCGACCAAATGATCTTCCTTTCAAAATTATTCTGCCTTTCACACATATTGAGAAACCAGTTACAAAACTCCACTCTCCGCTCAGGATCGCCAGGATGAAGATTGTGCACAAGTTTATACTTGTAAGGTTTGAATTTATGTCGTTTCAATATTTTTTCGACTTTTGTTTTGGATACTCCGATATTTTCTTCTATTTGCCTGCAAGATGTCCCTGGGGTATTTTCAACTGATGCCAAAACGTTTATTTCAGCTACTTCATTATCTTCACTATAATTTTTCGGCCTAGGTTTATTAAATGACTCATATTGAATTAGATTGTTTTGTATTTTACGAAATATGCGCCTATCAGGCTGTCTTCTTTCAGAATATCTATATAGAAATCGACAAAAAAGTTAAATTAAAAAAATTATTCGTTCTTCTAACGTATCTATTTAGATAAAGCTCCGCCGCCTCATCGACGTCTTCGTTGGATAATATGAAACATCTATTCATATCATACTTTTCAAAATGTTCAAAATTTTGGTTTTCTGTCATATTTTTTAGATAAATGATAACGATAATCTAGGAACTAGCATTAAAAAATTCAATCATTTGACGTTGATTAATTTGACTGTCATTAATTTAAACCAAAGCCGCCTATGTTAAAAAGTAAATAATTGCATGTTTTCATGCTGTTTATAAAAATAAGTTTCGACTATATTATATTTTTAGAAAGCTCTCAGTGTGGCAAATAATATGACGAAAAAATATACGGGGTGTTCCATTAAAAAAGTGCAACTTTGGCTAATATCTCAAAGAAAGTAAATCCGAGAAAAATTTCAAGTACGCCACTGTATTCTGCGTAAAAAGTTCTATAAGGGCCCGTTTTTATTTTTTGGATAAAGACTACAAATACGGGAGCGCTAGGACAAATCTGTTTGCGGCATCTTTCGTTTGACAAAAAAGTAGCACGGTGTCGCGAAAACCGCATCTTTGTAACTTCACTCATAAGCGAAAAACCCCGTAAAACACACGAAAATAGGACACCCTGTACATAATAATTATAGGTAATGGTAACGCTTCAAAAATTAGACATGTGAGTTACGTTGTCCATATCTCTGGAATGAATCATCTGTAATTAAAACATTTAGTGGCGTTGGATTAGGTATATCAATGGGTTTGAATGGACGTATAATCATTAAATTTTACCTATAATCAACAAAATAGCGGACTATTTTAGAAAAAAATTTTTTTTGGTTTTTGCTTAAAAAAATTAGTAAAAATTAAAATTATAAAATGATTGTAGGTCGAATCGAACTTATACATCTGAGGGTTATCTAGTTAAAATTTCATAAGAATCGTTTCAGTAGTCTCTAAGAATGGGACAACGTAAGGCCAAAAACATAGTTTCGAGATAAACACGTTTAAAGTCTTTGTTTATCGAAAAACTGAAAAAAAAATCTTACCAATATCTAATGGTCGATGCTTGCACAATACAAAATTCCTTCAGCTTCTTTCAGGATTTGACTTTTATCTTATTTATCTTCTCTAAGCTTTATTCTGCCTTCTATAGAAGCTTCTGATGATTGGCCATTTGCTAAGGCTATGTCGCTTTGTCGCGTGTGTCGCGCGCTCGGATAATAAAACGTAAGAGACAGAAAAGTGCATTTAGAATGCTCGGATCATTCTAAAATTTTCAGAGAATGTTGTTTAATGCATAAACTTTCAAAAAAAAATATATTTTTTTAAATGACCAAGTAGACTGACCTCTTAACTTCTGTAAATCTGGATTAAATTTGATCCAATTCTCAATTTCTTTTAAATTCCGTTTGGCAATTAAAAAGACAATTTTATAACAATAATTTTACAGTTTCAATGCATTTAAAATTTAAAAACGTTTTCGAAGGTTCTATTCGCAACGGGCAAACATATTATTTGTTTTGAAAAATTTAAAATGTATTAATATATTAATATCACATAGTTATCCCTTAATAAGTTTGCCTTATGTCAGAACCCTTTAATACTATCCGAGTCACTACTTGCATTGTTGCATGAAGCAAGCAAGTTTCCTACACTAGGGTTTATTTTAATACCCATGTACTTAACATTGGATTGTAACAAAAAGTAAATTATAATAGTACCTATATTATTCAATGAGCATGTAATTATAGCTATTACTCACGATGATGAAGTTTGACGCAATTCATCAGAGTAAGTAATAGCTATTACATGCGACTAGAATACTATACTTTTTTTACGACTTATCTTTTATACAGTGAGTTACATAGCTGTTTAAATTACCTTTTCAATGATTTATCATAGCTGCATTTTAATTAAATTTTTCGGAACTTCCTATTAAAAGAACATGAGAGAAAGGAAGAAATCTACCTGCCCACGTACTTTTTAATTTGTTTTACAATTTTACCTTAATTACCAACCTCGTGATAGAGATACTAAGATATGAATATTTTTTAAATTTTCTTTATCGGTGATTTTTTATTTACCCGCCAACTCTGCATAATAAAATTCTATTTTATTTAAACTTATTTATTAGAACACAGTATGGTAAATTACACAAAATTAATAATTACTAACGTTTTCTTTAAAAACATTTATGGTGATATTGGAACAATTTGTGAAATTTAAAGTTGGAGTGGTATTAATGTATAAATTAACGTTTTCGTTATTTGTATTTTTATGCATATTCACAGTCGATGACGTACTCGCATTTACGTTAACTGTTTTAAAATTTTTATTTGCAGTGTCTATTTTGTTTCGTAGTAATTGGTCTATGTAGCCATCTGCTACTGAGGTGGATTTCCACCCGCCATATCCTTTTAAAGCTGTGATATCGCCACCACCGTCTACCAGAAGAGAGGCGGACGACCTTCTTAACGTATGGTCGGTATATAGTTCTGGATTTGGTAGATTTAAAAAAATAGCAACTTTTTTCCCATCGATCCAAATTTGTGAATTCCAATAGATTGGATCGTACATTTACCTTGTTTATAATTTAGAAAAAATGAAGTTGAACAGGAAAGATTTTTTGGTCGAATATTAATATATTTTTGCATACCTCGTAGTATTTATCAGTGACAGTAAATTTTCTGGATATTTTAGTTTTTGTGTTTAGTATGTTCACGAAAAACGCTGATCCTAGATCCTTTATGCCGGTGATGTTCATTTCACGCAACTAATGCAACCTTAAATTTCAGAAAAAAAAACGTAATTAAATGAAGGGTATATGCATTGTATTTTTAATTGTTACCTTAGTTACGAGATGATCTTTATCTGGTGCCTCATCGATTAATTTATGGATTTCCTCAAAGGTAAATGTTTTTGCTTTTTTTGAAGATCATGTTTTATTCCTAGGGTGCTTTTCAACATAGAATAGTGTGCCCATAAGGAAGAAGACTTTTATTTATGGAAAAGTTCTTTAAAATAAACCAAGACGACGTTTTCGGAAAATGAATTGGCGTTTTGGTTTTTTTTCCAAGTCCATAAACAAATTATAAACGGCTCCGTATTAGCTTCTTGATTTTTCTGGTAATAAATTGTAGCACGCCGTGTTCGCTGCTTCTCTAATTTCGGGTGGAGTGCCAGTTTTCATTTCATCGTCACTGATTTTATCCATTATTCTTACAGGAAATTTCCTAGGTATTTAGGTATTGAACGAACGAAAACTTTAAATATATTCTATAAATCAAAAATGGCGTCAGTTGTGAATAACATTGGTTGTCATAGTACCGTGAAAACAGATGTCAACCAGCAATTTTTCTGTTAGGAAAAGCACATTATTATTTTTATACACTATCTTATAAGGTCACAGGATTGTGAAAGATGAACTTTTTTTTTCTTCAGATAAATGAAATTTGGCAATAATTTTTATTTTTTTCGATATTGACAATTATTAAAGGTCGACTTTTTGAAACTTAGATATGTTAGACTTTTATTTTTTATAATATTTATGGCTGGACTATTTATTTTTATTGACTCTTAAAGACGTGCGTTTGATGTTACTAGTGAGTAATAACCCGTGAGTAATGTATCATTACTCACTGGTAGGTAATAAGTGTTATTATCTATTCAAAATTAGTTAATAATAAGCATATTATTAAAAAGTCGTAGAAAAAATAAATTACCAAAAAAAGTTGTCTAACAAAATTTACAAAAAACGGGGCTTGGGCAAGTGAAAAATATACTAAATGTGTGAACGCTGGGCACACGCGCTTGACTCGTGTCGTCACACGTCGTGTAGGTTAGTTCTAATCCAAATCTTAATTTTTCCGAAAAAAGATATTTAGTAAGTGGTTTTTAAATCGGCAAAATAAAAATTTTAACGTGTTTCTGATTTTAAATATATTTTACGCAAGAAGCCTACTTCTGGTACCATAGTATCAATGTTTGTAGAGCAGTTGTCGCTAAACCTAATAATAATATTTTTTTTAGCTTCTAGAATCAGAAATCGAAAAAGATGAACAGGAAACCCCAAGATGGCGCCCAGAGAGCAAGTATTTCGTAAAAAGGGAAACTAAAACAGAAGGTACACCCACGAAAATAAAAACAATATCACATAAATAATGTATATACATATACAGGTATAATCCAAAAATTACGACGACAAATTGCGGTGTATCAAGGAACAGATGAACTTATAACTTTTCATAGCAATTAAATATTTTTGTCAATAACTTTCACTTTAGTTATTTAGCTGTAAGCTCCATATTGTTAAATACTTTAAACATATTCTATGCCAAAAATATTGCATCAGTAATTTTGTTTGTTATCTAACATGTAATATCGCCAATATAATTGGTTAAAAATTGCGAATACAGCGTCTTTTAAAAATTTTACGTCATATGGATTTTTTTATATTATTTTTTTTTAAGTCGATTCAAGTTTGGCGTTAGTTTAATAAAAACTCACGCAGACTCGCCCGCAAAAATGACAATTGATATCTATCAAAACTGACATTTTTTTAAAAATGTGTCAAAATTGGCATTATTGGTGAAAATGTTTAAGGAACCTTAAAAAATGTTTCTAATGCAATTTCATGTCCATGTCCAAAGTCGGAGATTACTTTGATTAAGCCGATTTCTTTATTATTTTTGCAAATAAAAAAAAATGCTATTTCAACCTTGCATCATTAGCGATGCAAGGTTGAAATAGCATTTCCATTTTTAAAAATGATTAACATTATTATTATTATACTGCTTTAAAATGTCTAAAAACTCCAAAATGTTGCCAATAGAAACATAAGAGTCACAGTTCGGTGGCAGTAGCTAAAACATACGCAATGCATTACGATACCGGATTATGAGGTATTTAAATTAAAACTGTAACTCCAGTATTTTTTTTGGAAACATACCAGGGTTTTCAGACTTGTTTATCATTTAAAACAATATAAAAATGCTCTTTATTTGTAAAAGTAGAAAAGTTACTTTAACTTTACATTATTTATGTTAGAATTTTTCAGTCCTAATTTTGTTAGTTTCATAAAACGAAGTAACTAAAGCAAAAATTCTTGTAAAAATATAAAAGTATATTACTAACAAATACGTTAATAGTGAAAAAAACAGCCTTATTGTAAGTGCGTAGACTTTGTACATAGACCTAAAATTGGAATAGAAACATCTTTTTTATATTTTTGGTAACTTTTCCAAATAATGCAATTTTGCACGCATTTAAAAAAAAACATGTCAATTTTAAGAGATAATACGTGGCATTTAAGAGAACGGGTCTGTATGATTTTTTTAAATCCAATTTAAAGCACGAATTAATGAAAAACAAAATTTGATTAGACCTAATAATATTTTTTAAAAAATCACATATGATTGTATATGCGGAATGAAAAGCAATTTTAGTAGAAGGCGATACTGGATAAAAACTTGTATTAGTAAAAATGAGTTTTTTTTTAGATGTATTACCTGGATATGTTGTTTATTTTTACACAAGGATATGAGATGTTTTAAAATTATCTAACCACAACTAAAAAATAATTTTGATGCAAATTTTTGGCGATTAATTTTGGTTATAATCGTATCATTTTTACAAAATTTTAGTATCTATAAAATAACTTATTGTTGTAATATAAAAAATATTGGTAAATCGTTAACTTAAGAAGTACAGAGTGGCCAAATTCTAGCTAAGCAATATGCTTGATATTTAATATTACTTGGATATATTTATATATTTTTACGAAAAAAGTATATTTTTAAATATAAAATTATATTTATCTGTTAAATTAAAAATAAAACTTAAAAAGGTGTCATACAATATAGATATATAGGTGTTGGGATAGATTCTTAAATATTTAAAATGATTTTAAAGGTGATAAAAAGTAGTTACATAAGTCCAACAGAAAAATAACATTTTGCCAATATACTGTCAATTAAAAAAAGCAAAATGAGATTTTTACATAATAAATATTATGATGTCCTAATAAAACAATATTATCTTATCTTACAATATTTATGTATACTAGATGTTAAAAAATTGACAATAAGAGTATTATATAAGAATAAAAATTTTATTTTTCGTTACTGACCTCTCTGTACATGATTAGCCTTTTTTAAAACATTTTTGTCATTTTTTTATGTAACTGTTCCTGTATTTTCAGAGGCATTTTTGATATACGTGTAAAAAAAATATCAACTTGATTATATCTCAAAATTGATTTATTTAGCTGGTAAAAAAAGTTAAACGTTTTAAGAAATATTGCTTTTTCCTTAGTTTTTTAAAAACTTGCTTATATATTTTAAAGTCTTTTATTACATATTATACATAGTCATACACATTATAAAATGTTTTTTCGTGGTCTAGTGATCATCTATAAAAAAGTAAAATTTTATAAGTGACGTCATTAGTAAATATTTCTTCAGACTTTCTATATTCCTAATATTTTAACAATCCAGATATTTTGATCCGTGAAATAAATGAATTTACATTTTTGTTTCCTCTCGAACATTTTTTATTGGATAAGCTGTTTTGCCAGAAAAAAATATTATCAATTACCTGATAACATCAATTAATAATAAATCAATGATTAAACATTAAAATTAATATTAATTTAGAAGAGTTAATATAAAGAAAACATGAAATTAAATTTAATTAGAAGAGTTCATATAAAAAAACATAACTTTAAAAAGTATACAAAATTACTGCAATATTGCAGAAAACACTTCACCCTTTAAAAAAAATTAAACCTTACCTAATATCACAGCGTTATTAAAAATGTTTTTCTTAAACTAAATAGATATCTGCAGTGAATTGACAATAGTTTTTTCTAGCAAAACGCCTCAACCAATGAAAAATCTTTAATAGTAAAAAAATATTTTAGATGCCTCAAGTTACGAAATAAAAATGTATTAGTTATAATAACGTTGATGATATAGAAAATCAAAATTATTGTTTACCAATGACGTCACGTCTTTTTACAGTCGACCACTCTTACCACTAAGAAACATTATTTTATAGTGCCAGATTTTACATACAAAAACATTAAAAATTCAGAAAAACAAATTCTCTTATAAGTTTTAAGATTCTTTACCTGCTAAACTAATTAATTTCAAATATAACTAAGTTGGTTTAATTGACCTATTTGTTGCTAAACTAATATTGCTAAACTATTTTTTTTTTCAAATTTATATTTTTTTAACATATGGTTTCTTTGCGTTATAAATAAAAATGTCTCTATGTGTTAACTTTTAGCAGAAGTTTAAGAATATTTTTAAAAGGAAATTTCTTTTTATAGTTTACCAATAAAAAAAACCTATACCTAAATTTTTAAAGCAATAATTTTAAGAAAATATTTATAAAATGTGATGTGTCGTTCAAATGTGTCTTAAAAAAACTATGTAATTTTAAAAATGGGAATAAAAACTGTATTGTTGAACATTATACTGTGCTGTTTTTTATTTAAAAGAAAATCAAAAATGTTCCTTTTTAAAAACTTCCGTTGCTATTTTTTTTTATCTGGACAGTCCACGAATGCTGATGCCTAAGTACTTACGTACCGTGGGTGTCTTAAGTGTGGTGAGAGAAAGTTTGTTCACACGGGACTTAAATATTTGGAGACGGGGAGGAGAAAGAAAAGCCTCTGCGGGTAGCAGGTTCCATAGGCTGGACACTCTAGGGATGAAGGAACGAAGAAAGCGGGAAGTTCGGGGCCTCTTTAACTAAACTGTAAAAGAATGCATAAAAGTTGCACTACGTGTTGCTCTGTTGGGAGCTGCCAGAAGAGAAATTATACTGACCAAGTCCTCTGAGCAGAAGCCCTAAAAATACCTATAGAAGAGCGACATATCCCCTACAGCTCGACGGTGGGCAAGATAAGGAAGCTTTTTTGTAAGCGTGGGATCATTAATAAGACGAACAGCTCTTCTTTGAATGGAATCCAGAATGCTAAGTGTTTTAGGAGACGTCATTTCCCAGACATGAAAACAATATTCTAAATAGCGTCTGATTTGGGATACAAACAAAGTATATAGATTGGAAGAAGAGAAATATTTTCTGGCTCGAAAGAGGAATCCAAGCTCTTTTGAAGCTGCTGAGATAAAGGTAGGTAGGTTTAAAGTGAGTGGGTATAACACCCTTCCACCGCGACCGATCGGTCTATTGTGGCTCACACCCTTTTATATTCCTCCCACCAGGTCCAGATCTTTCACCTCCCCTGGCAACAAGGTGTCATTGCCGAGGATTGCGAATCTTAGTCGTGCCATTGCTGGGCACGAACACAGTATGTGTTCTGCCGATTCATCCCCCTCCATGCACATGCGGCACTCGGCGTCTTCCGCTAGGCCGATCTTGTGCATGTGGTATTTCAATCTGCAGTGTCCCGTGTACAGTCCCACTAGAGTTTTAAGGTGTACCTTTGATTGCCCCAGTAGTTTGAAAGTACCTACATTATTGGTTCGGTGGGCTTATGAAGGCCTTCGAGTGTCTGAGACCCGGAAGTCCATGCCAGTACCGAAGATTTTCTCTTTGTGTCCAAGCTGATATGAACTGCTTTCCATAAAATATACCGATGACCGGTTCCGGCCCTGTGAATTTTGTCTCCGCCCCCTTTTGCAAGGAGGTCTGCGGATTCATTACCCTCAGGCCGGTGTGTCCAGGTATCCACAGTAGTGTAACCTTATTGTTTTGACTCAGTTTGGTCAGCGCATTCTTGCAATTCCAGACGGTTTTCGAATTGCACCGGTTGGATTCAAGAGCCTTAAGAGCTGCTGTCTATCGGAGAATATTTTAACTGTCTTATGTGTGCAGTGCCGATCAACCAGCGATCTAGCACACATCTCAATAGCAAAAACCTTCGCTTGAAATATGGTTGCGAGAGTGCCCAGGCTAAAGGAAAACTCTGCCCTCGGCCTCTGTTCATATATTCCAGCCCCAACACCGTCCTTGGTTTTGGAGCCGTCGGTGTACCAACAGATGTCCGCCCGGAGCAGGTCGGTCGTTTTTTGAGTCCAGTCCTCCCTTTGTGGGTAGACTACACTGTAGGGTCGGTTGTAATTGGTTGCTGTAGGCATTATGTCTGAGGGCATTCCCAGTCTGTCACAGGTCAGGACATTCCTGAGGAGACTGGTGCTCTCCATATGACACGCCTGCGGTTTGTTACTGACCGCTTGATAGAGTCTGTAGGTTGCCCACCTTGTCTCTCTCTCCAAGTAAATGTGCAGAGAAGGCAGACCTAGGAGGGCTTCCATGGCCGCCGTTGGTGTCGAGCGCAGCGCGCCCGTGATCATTAGTGAGATTATGGATGTAATGTGTTTGTGCCAGTTGATGTTATTCTCAAAAGTAACGCCGACAAAATTAAACGACTCTTTGTTCTGCGGAACTTGGCCGCTCATATGTAGCGGATGAGCATTTACAGACTTTTTTCGTAACAGCGAACATAATTGTGTTTTGGATACCTTAAACTGAACAAGATTTTTGGCGCCCCAATCCAATATTAGTTTGAGGTCTTGTGTGAGAGACATTGATCTACGCTTGGTTTCCAACTCAGGCTTAATGACTGGCTTGAGAAACGGAATGTTAGAGTGGAGGGTACTATCGTCAGCAAAACTATGTATGGTATTTATTGTGACATTAGGTTTTAGTACTTTAAAAAGCTTTCTTTATAATCACATAATAATTCTGCAAGGTTTTGGGAACGCATTTTAAAGTGTAAACAGTGTTCACACTTGTGTAAATCCAATAGAAACCGTCAAAAAGGCATGATTTATTTTTAACAGCTTTTGTGATTAAATGGATGGGGGTCATTAGGTTTTAGTATTACAAAAAGCTTTGTATGTTTATCATAGTGTTTACACTTATTTAAATCCTATTGAAACCCCCAAAAAGGACTTTTTTTTCCAAAAGTGCTACTTTTAATCCTAGGATTAAAAAAAAAACGATTTTGAATAACTAAATGTATTAATTTGACTTGGATGGAGAAAAAAAAAAAAATATCATACGGACAAAAAGTGCACTTTTAATCCTTATAATATAATATACTATTTTTATTTTGAATTGCTTTTTGTGATTACTTGGACGAGAGACATTAAGTTTTAGTACCACGAGAAGTTCTCTTTATTATTACCAGAGGCGTTTATTAGGGAAAGGAAGGAATTTTGGATAATAACTAAATTTTTAAATTAAGCAGCTGGGCCTTCGTTTACTAACTCTTTTGGTGGCAATGGCTGGGCCTCCCACTTTTTGTAGTCAATATATTGCCACTAATCATGTTCACGTAAAAAAAAATTATTATGTTATGTTATTACAGTTTCATTGTTATTTCATCATTTTTTTTTTTTTCCTTTGCCAAGGAGTTTCGAATATAAATTTTAAAATTATGTTATTCGAAAAATTATTCTCCCATACTCATCCTTTCCTTATGAGCGATTGAGTTTTGCGGAACAAAGAGTAATTTAGCCCTTAAGAACCTTAAGAATAACATTCATTGGCACAAACACTTTCATCGGCGTATTAAGGGGAGGGACCAGGCTGCAACCCCTCCCAAGGGCATTTTTTTCACAAATAAGCGCTTATGTTTGTTTTTCTTGTTTTTGTTGAACCTTATGTACCCTATCTGCCACACTTAGGTTTATAGATTTACCGTTTACTATTTATTTACCTCATTATTTGTATTAATATTACAGTATTTTTTTTTTGAAAAATATGGTTTTATAAAGATAGCTCTCCCCCAAACCTTACTCCTGGCTACGCCAATGAACACATTATTTCTATAGTCACAGCAGTTTTGAAACAGCTTGGATTTTTTTTTCAAACCAGATCGTAAACTTATAATAATTCTATGTATAGATCCCAATTCCAGTACCTGCTTGGAAAACTATTCCAATATCTGGGAAATGGCGCCTTTTATAACTCTTAGCAATCAAGATTCCATCTAAAAAAACTCCCATTTAGCTCAACTCTAACAAGAAATCTCCTCTTGCCTACCAACGTGCTTTAGGGGAGTTGTCGCTTTTTTGCATGTGTTTTCACGGCTTCTGAAAAAATTAGTCAATATAATCCATCTCCTAGCAGATCCCAATACAATAACATGACGTTACCCTTTCTTCATCCCTTCAGTGTCTAGACAGGGGCACCCCTAAATTACCAAATCCTAAATCCATGGGCGTAGCTAGGCGTGGGCAAGGAGGCACCCCGCCCACGGCCTCGCACTCAAGGGGCCTCGCACGAGGCCCCATTGAGTGCGAAGGTTACTTTCCTGCACCCAATCACTGAAAATTACAAGTTTTTATTAGTATAATAGGATTATTTTATTATATTTATTAAATTAATTACCTTTTTCCTTTTTGTTTTTAATTCTTATTAAAGTTCAATTAAATCAAACATCAATTAAATATTCAAAACTGTAGAGGCCAGGGATCCGATAGCGGCATCAACAAAGAAGTAAAATCAAGAATATTGACTATTAATCCCAGAGCATTTTTTATTCCTTTTAGCTGCCACAGCTGGAATCTTATCTTAGCAGATGCAGCCAACACATCAACTTGGTAGGTAGTAGGTAGTATAGGTAAAGGTATTTTTTGGCTTTATCCAAAAAATATATGTCCTATTTTCAAACTCCAGTAAGAGATGGGAATTAATAAAAGATAAATTGAAAATAAGCTTAAAATCTTGTTTGATACAGGATGAGAAAGCCAAATCGCTTTCGCAAAAGCGATTTCAATTGAATTTAATTCGATTTTAAATCAATGATATTGTCGATTGCATAAATAATCTGAAAAATCAATCTGAAGATTCAGATACTTCCTGCAATTGCGAATCAATTATTGTTACTGAAATGCTGACTCTAGAATTTATTATTTCTATACACGTGTGGTACGAAATATTAATCCGTGTGATTAATATAAGTGAAATATGGCAAAAAGTCAATAAAAATTTGAAGGTCACTATTGACAATTTGCGTAAATTTCGTGACTGGATACAAGAATTTCGGAAAACAGGCTTTAAATATTGTACTGCTAAAGCTTGCAAGTTCATAGAAAAGAGCAGTTATGAGATTCCCACAACTTTTAAGGAGAAAAGGGTTCGCAGGAAAAAATAATGTTCAGTTATGAAGCTGCAGATGAGTCTACTGATTCTGCTAAAAATAGATTCAGAATTTATTTTTTATTGAAATAATTAATGCAGTAATTCAAGACACTGACAAGAGATTTACTGCACCTCATCAATATTTTAATAATTTTAGATTCTTATACGAAAAAATAATTTTAAATTCTTAACAAATAGCGAACTTTTGAAACATTGCAATTGACTTAGATACGGTACTACAACATGGAGAAAGCAGAGATAGAGAATCATATGAACTATACGAAGAGCTACAACTTTTAGTGCCTAATATACCATACTATATTAAAGACGCCAATCATCTTATTGAATATATAATTAAAAAACAATTGCAAGACATTTATCCTAATTTTAATATTGCTATTAGAATTATGCTGACTATGTCAGTAAGTACAGCTTTCACAGAGAAAAGTTTTTTCAAGTTAAAAATTATTAAAAACTACTTGAGAAATAGTATGATGCAGACCCGATTGTCTGCTTTAGGAATACTATTAATTGAAGTATAGATAGCTTCAAAAATCAATTACAAATCTTTAATAAATGACTTCAGCAAAGCAAAAAGCCAAAGGGATTTATTTTTGTAAAATAAAGATTAGATCATACGGATTGCAAAATAAATACCCTTTTTTCAAGATGACTTTCAATATTATCGGCGCAATATTATTTTATTAACACCAATGTGGCCTGGATTTGCTTTTGTATTCACTAAAATATGGTAGGTTCATTACATTGGTTTTAGGAGTAGGTACTGAAAGAAAAGGGCCTCGCTGATGCAACTTCGCCCTCGTTTAGGTTAGTTCACGCTACGCCACTGACTAAATCTTTAAGTCCCGTGCTAATCAAACTGTCCCTTACTTTACTTAAGACACCCACAATACGTTAGTACTTAGACGTAAAGCCTTTAGAGACTGTCTTAAAATAATAAAAAAATAAAAAAAATAATAAAAACATTTTATAAATGGCTTTGTTTTTATTTAAAAATTTACAACTTACAGGTACATTTTTAGTTAATCACTAAAAAAATTATACTACACAAAATACAATTAAGTTACAAATAGATTATGGAATTTTTGTCTTATCGGAATAAAAGAGAATGTAACGTAACTTATTTATAAATATGGAAAACATGAAAGGATTTTTATACTACAGGATGCGAAAAACGTCGTAACTGGACAAATTCAGAAACCCTAATAAGACTCTTTGCAATGGTCGTCGGAACAAGGAATAACTAAGAAATAGATAGTAGTAATCTAAACTAAACACAAAAATCTACACAGTGACACCATAACTTGTTGTTCAATAGGTTTGGTTGTTCTCTTATCTGGCGCTATTTGGTTTGTCTTTTTATTTTTCTAGAAACGATAAACCGGGTGGCAAGCATGTTTTTGCTGAAAACTCTTTAAAATAATTTATGTAACAAGAATCCAGATATGCTTCCCCTCAGAAAGGTCCGGAATATTTGTTAAATAAACAGAATATAAAAGAAATTGAAAAAGAGCATTTTTTACTTTAATCGTCGTAGAGGAAAGTTCTAGAGGAAGAAAAGTATCATAATTAAATTTTCTACAAGACAGGATAAGTTATAAATTGGAAGCTGTATTATATTTGTTGCAAAAAGCAAAAATAAAAAACAAAAAAGGGGTGTTTTTTTGGACCCATTATTAGGTTTTTCTGAGGATCTCCATATTAGGCAAAAAAAACATGCTATGTTGAAATATCACGCAAATTTGGTTAAATTTGGCTCTATAGTTTTTGCACAATAAGACCACAAGCTTTCAAGTGTTGTTTTTTAAGAAAATTAAATCATTTGGGTGTCCTCAGCAACTGTTTAAACATATGATTTTTTTCTTAAAAACACATTTAATATCTCCCCGAATTTTCAATTAAAAATTTTGGTTAAAATATATTTGAGAGTACTAGAAAAAAGGCTTCTTTTGATATATTATGGAAATTGTTAATGGGTCAATTGGTTGCCAAGATACAAGCAGTTAAATTTGACATGTGTTCACAGAGAATTTATAAACAAAAGCAAATATTAACTTTTTGCTATGGTTTTATTTTTATTTATATTTTACAAATATTTTTTTAAGAGCATAGTTTTTTTGCATTTATTTAAATAAAACTTATTTAAACAATTGTTGCTCTTAGCAATTCTTTAAACAATGGCTGAGGGCACCCAAATGATCCGATTTTCATTTAAAAAAAAAGTTCTAAAGATTGAGATTTTCAGTACATGTGAAAAATGGTTCAATTATTTGGTCTTTAGCCAATTTGCAAAATAATAATTTTTTCAAACAAAATTGGATTGAAAAATTAGTGATTATCGAGCAATAACTCTCGAATCGAATTTACCAAAGTTTGCCGTAATCTTTCAACCAAGTATGTTGTTTTTTTTATCTAAATATGGAAGTCCTTAGGAAAATTAATGGGGTTTCTTTAAAAGTGTTAGACAATGTTATGGTTTCAATAACACTAAAATCTTGGACTTCCATTGTCTTTATTTGTTAATTGATACACAACGTTTCGGTTAGTGATGTATCTCCAACCGTTTTCAAGTGATAACTAAAACTATTCTTAAAAGCTACTTATGAATGATTTTTGCTTCCGACCATTGTATACGGTGTTGTTTTGACCATGCGTGTTCGGCAATCCCTGATTTCGACGTTTCACCTCGTTCCGTATGTTTTCTGTGTTCTTTAACTCTAACTTCTAGTGGTCTTTTTGTTTCCCCGATGTATACTTCACCACATTCACAAGGAATTTGGTAGATACAGTCATTTTTTAAACATTATTGTCCGGTCTTGTCTTAGTAAGAATACTTCTCAAGTGGTTTGGGATTTAAATGCTGTTTTAATGTTATACCTATTCGCTATTCTGGGGAATCTTTCTGAAGTTCCTTTAATATACGGAGTAGTCATAAATGTTTGGTCCTGTGTAGTCTTGTTCAAATTAGGGTTCTTTGTCTTCTCTAGATATTTATCGATTCTTTCTTTAACCAATTTCTCACTGTAACCGTTTTGTTTGAGATCCCTAGTTATATTACTTATTTCGGTTTGCAGAGATTCCTTACTGTTGCATAGGGTCACCGCGCGGTTATATAGTGTACGTATGACTCCTAGCTTTGTTTCGTTAGAGTGATTGGAATTCTGGTGTAAATATTGTCCAGTGTGGGTAGGTTTTCTGTATACCGAGGTATATATGTGTCCATTATTTCGTTTGACTAAAACGTCGAGAAAAGGTAGAGCCGAATTTTGTTTCTTCTCCATTGTGAATTTGATACATGGTCGAAGACAGTTTAGATGTTCTAAGAAACCTTCAAGTTCTTCGTCATTACCAGTCCATACAATAAAAGTATCGTCAACATATCGTAGCCAAACTTTTGGTTTGATTAGTGCAGTATTAATTGCGTGTTCCTCAAACCATTCCATATATATATTTGCTACCACTGGAGAGAGCGATGAACCCATGGGAAGTCCATCGTCCTGCGCATAGAACTTATCTTTCACTTGAAAGTAAGAACTACGGAGGCACAGCTCCAACAATTCCATCACTCCATCCAGCGGCAGGGTGGTGCGTTCTATTAAGGCATCATCTTCGTTGAGCTTGGCCCGAATGATGCTTAACGATTCTTTTATTGGTACATTTGTATATAGACTTTCTACATCAAAGCTTACGAAAGTATCGTTTGGTCCTATTTCTGCATTATTGAGAATCTCAACAAAATGACTGGAGATCAAGAGAAGACAAAGAACTCTAATTTGAACAAGACTACATAGGACCAAACATTTATGACTACTCCGTATATTAAAGGAACTTCAGAAAAGATCCGCAGAATAGCGAATAGGTATAACATTAAAACAACATTAAATTCCAAACCACTCTGAGAAGTATTCTTACTAAGACAAGACCGGACAATAATGTTTCAAAAAAAGACTGTATCAAATTCTTGTGAATGTGGTGAAGTATACATCGGGGAAACAAAAAGACCACTAGAAGTTAGAGTTAAAGAACACAAAAACATACGGAACGAGGTGAAACGTCGAAATCAGGTTGCCGAACACGCATGGTCAAAAAACACGTATACAATGGTCGGAAGCAAAAATCATTCTAAAGAAACCCACTGGAAGAAAAGAAAATTTAAAGAAGCTGTAATAATTGAAAACAATCAAAATGTATTTAGCAAACCTAGTGTAGAATTCGAATATCTGGCTGCCGTTGCTGAACCGTGACGTCGGTCAAGTTCGGTGAACAACGGATAGTATATAAGGTCGTAGCTTTTAAGAATAGTTTAAGTTATCACTTGAAAACGGTTGGAGATACATCACTAACCGAAACTTTGTGTATCAATTAACAAATAAAGACAATGGAAATCCAAGATTTTAGTGTTATTGAAAATTAAAGGGATTCAAAAATTACCAAAAAAACTACGTTTTATACAAGACAATTTGCGATTTCCGACCAATTCTTTTGAAAAATTTAATTATAAAACTTTTCTTCTATTACAATTTTTCTTTAGGACAAATACATACGAAATTATAAGGGATTAAAGTAGAAAAAACGCATTCGTCATTATTTTTTTCATTTTCGTATATACAAATGTCCGGCCTTCTGAAGGGGTAATTAAATTTTTATCTTTTTTAAAGGTTGTAGCATCAAAATAATTTGGTTTTAAATCCCTCAAAATTTTTTTTACAAAAGTAAAATGACGGTTAAAAGTGTTTAAGGGCTCTTTATTTTTTAATTAGACCAGTTAAAAGTTACATTGCTAAATTAAAACTTGACTGAACAGTCCAAGTCTTAAAGACGATCCACGCGAAGGTCGTTCACAAAGTGCATCAACACCAGAAATCCCAGCAAAAATACAGGATATAATTTTGGAGGACAATCAGAAGAAAATTAACTAAGAGAGATTTAGTAGAAGCCCTAGGGAATTCATGAGGCAGAAAGAACAATATATTAACTAAAGTTTTGGGTTTTAAAAAGCTGTTTGCACAGTAAGTGCTGCATTTGCTAATAGTGGAACAAAACCACATTCGAATGCGACTTTCTCAGCAACATTTGGCGCGTTTTAAAAAAGATAAAAAGATTTTGTCCATCGTTTTACTATGAATAGACATCATGATCTTGAACAAAGGAAGGATAAACAAGAGGCTAAGGAGTGGTGTCCCAGAACTTCGGCTCCAAAGCAAAGCTTTAAAAAGACGGGGAAATTTTAGTATAGTTTTTT